>CM064539.1:14357872-14618476 GCA_032716605.1 Paralithodes platypus
ATGATGAGAGTAAAGCTGTAGATATGATATACCTTGAGTTTCAAAAGGCCTTTGACCAAAGTTCCCACACAAACGTTTTACTGCTAAAACTAAAAGCGCATGGAATACAAGACGGTGTGTTTGAAATGGATAGAAAATTGGCTCAGCGACAGAAAGCAAAGAGTAGTCATAACGCCGGTAAGGCAATCAAAAATGGGACCAATGGTAAGTAGTCGGGCGTACCCCAGGGATCGGTACGTAGGACCAATTCATCTTTCTAATTTACATCAACGACATAAGATGAGGGTCTCACCTGTACAATATCAAAATTTTGCTGACCGATACAAAAATTGCAAATTGCGTTACTCTCCAAAAAGAACAAGTTGACGATATGACACAAAACAATCTAGATAAATTGTCATGTAGGGCCCAAATTTGGCCAAATGAGTTTCAATGTCGGATAAATGGAAAGTACTACATATCGGATACCTTAAATGAGAGGGAAAGCAAACTATTCGAGAATGGCACTTCCGCTTTAAGAATGTAAACATGAGAAACCGATCCTGGGAGTAAACAATAGCGAGTAACCTAAAACCGATGTCACAATGTTCAGAAGTTGTTAAGAAGGCAAACAAAATAATTGGCTTTATAGGCAGGTCATTTTGAGCATAATCCAAAGAAGTTATCCTAACCTTTTACAATTCATATAGTCCCGACCCTCTTCTGGAATACTGCGTTCAAATCCTGGTGCCCTATATTACCACAAAAGATATAAACAATGCTTAGAACGAGGTTCAACGTAGAGTTACCAAAAATGATACCTAGCCTAAAGAACAAACCATACTGAGGAGCGTCTTACAGAATTAAATCTATTTCCTTTAACCCTTAATTAGCGGCGAGCAACATAAGTCGAGTTAAATAAAGCTGGACTATGTGGCGGCGCTCGACATAACTCGAGTGGCAAATTCAGCACGTAATGTGGCTGAGAGAGAGAGACAAGTGGTGGCAGGAGACTAGCGAGCGTATGACTGCTCCAGCCCACCGCGGCGAACCTACTGACACCAATCTCAGCTCCCTCCTCCCTCTCTCACTCGCTACATACTCAATTATGTACTGAAAATACCGAATTACCTGCTTTTTGCACTCGCGTTGCACGGTTATTGCAAGAAAAACTATCCATCATACAAGGATCGTTATGGTGTCCATTCGAAAGCTCTGTTTATGCCCTTTCAGGGATAGGTACTTGTTTTACGTTCTGGGTCTTATTTAGGCATGAAATGATCACGTAAACAGCCCTATTTGGCTAAAACACCCCGCTGTGCGGTACACATAAATAAACCGCATAGGCCGCTCGTAAGGTGTTAACCCAGCGCAGATTAAGAGGTGACTTAATTCAAGTGTTCAAAATCATCAAAGGCATCGACAATATGAACTGTAGTAAGTACTTCACTATCGACCAATCTAATTACACGCGGGGAAACGGTTTGCAAAATTATTGGTAAATCTTTTAACTCACACGAATCTAAGAATTTCTTCTTCAATCGAGTTGTCAACTTGTGGAATGGGCTTCCCCGCAACGTTATAGACTGCATCACCGTTGATTCATTTAAACTCCGCCTAGACAAATATCTCGCATCAAACCCGCGACTGACTGCGTTTGTAAATGAATAACTTTATTTCCCCCCCTCAGTTACTAACCCATCTGTCCCCTACTAACTTCCTAATCCTGCCACGGACATTAGTTCCAGGGCAGTAATTCCCTTTCCAATGTGTCCCTTACCCACTCTAAACCAATGTTTGGACACTTGATCCTCAGTGTTTTGGAGGACAAGCAACCTAGAAGTGTCACTAGATCGTGTTGCTTGATTTCCTTTGTACCTTTGTACCTTTGTACTTTGTACTCACGGCTCGAAGCAGCCCCATCTCTGAAGCTGCTTTGTCTTTTCGTGCTTCACTGTTTCATCCCTAGACTTGGACCCTCATTCCAGAACTCCACCTAATGAGCAAGCAACTCACTAGCATTGCTCCATTCTAGCATATTTTGAACATGGAATATTCATACAATGCTATGTATCAGGGAACAATGAGGGTATTTTTTTGGCATTTCGATGGGCTTTGTGGTAAGGCACTGATACTAGGTACAGCACAAATTCCATCCCAAAAATGTCTTCCCATTGACATATCGGGATCGAACCCGCTTTCATTGGATTACCAATGCAGTGGCAAGACCACTCCACCACACCTGCCCTTAAATTAAAGCGAATTCACCCTCAAACTCACTATCAGTTTTTCAACCACCAGAATATTCAGAAACATTTACCTGTAGTTTGTGGTGGATAGCATTTGCTTTGGGGGGCATGTCCCACGTCATGGTGTGGCAGGCAAGGCTACTTTGGGGGACAAACGATCGGATGAGGTCAATGAACGTGCTTCCAATGTGCTGGGTCTTGAGGATCTGAGCGAGTCATGGGACTCAGGTACCACTGCTAGCACTGTGTAGTCTTGCTATTGACTACCAGATGTCACCTTGGAGTGGTTTTTTTTGGACAGGAAATACAAAACTTACAGGTACGTCCCTTTTCTTTCGCTTGTTTTGCTGGTTTGTATCCATACGTCCCTCACCGTGCGAAGGTCAATAACAACTGTCATAGAAACTGTTGGAATAAACGTTATTCGTCTACCAATGTGAGTGTTCTCTTCCATTGTCCGTTAGGCTTTATACAAAAATTGTTTGCTAGTGTGTATGTTAGAGAACTTGGTACTAATTATTGACAAGACCCTCTACATTGTTTGGAGATAAAAATATATGTGTAAATTGTCAAAGTATATTTGTGTGCATGAAGAGGAACTCTGAATTTGGTTACATAGAACGCATAACGAATAATTATTTTCTCCCTAGGCTAGCAATTTAGTGCCGTAACACTTGCCATCATTATACCCAAAATACTGGGTACATCCAGAAATACATGTTAGAGGGCTAGGTATTAACTTTCTGGGTTTGGTTTGTCCTTTTGTATATTATAAGCTATCTATAAAACAATTTTGATAGCAGATTTACAATATGCTTTTATATTCGCTTGAATATTGCAGATGGTTAATATGTCTATTTATATTAAGTCTATTTGATTTAATCATGAAATGTCTTTTGTACGGTGGTTGAGGTGTAACTAAATCTGCTATTTGCATGTCCAAGAATTGGTAATGGAGACCATTCGGCGTTAAATCATAATAAAATTAATTGCCTTCTATTACAGTATGAGGTGGTAGTGGTGGGTGTTTCAGGTGAAGAACGGGCATACGGGCGTGTGTTAGTAAGGGTCCAGGACCAGAATGATCACCCACCATTCCTTCTCCCGTCCGGTGTTTCAGACACAGGTCACCGAGGAGGACGACAGGCACCTCCCAAAGTCATTCCAGGTCAGGCTACAGAGAGAAAGAGAGAGAGAAATTGACCTAGCGTTGACCTCTATGCGTAACCTGTGTCGACATGTGCTGTTAAACTAGAACTTTAAGATATACTGCTCTTAATAGCCAGACTTTATAATTTGGATTACAAACGTTTGAGTAATTAAAATGATGATGCATATTCTTATTAGCTGAGTAATGTTAGACGATTGCATCCAGTTTAGGAAAGAAATGTTGGATTCAATGTTTAATTGACTATTTACTCCTTCAAACTAATGACGTCCTTCCTAGAATGTCCAAGTCGTCCTGTGAGTGCCAAAATCAATGATCCTGGTCATCTCTCTGACCTTGGCTGGTAGCCGATATTCCAAATATGTTTTTAGTAATGGACATTTCAATGGGATACAGTCTTGATGCACAGTCCTAGTGAACATTTTGATGATCTATGTAATTCATATACAAATGCATCTAATAAATATGAATTTTGAGAGCATCATATAATACCATATTGATTCAGGTACATTCATGAATAATGAAGAACATTTACTCGATCATTATCCTAATAACAATCTTTGTAAAAGATAATCTAGCCTAGATGTCAAAGACCATTTATGAAGTGACTAGTTGTTCAATGGACTAAGAAAATTGGTCATACTGACTCAGACACTGGAACACTGAATTATACTGTATGTTACTCAGTAATGTTTAGATATATTGTATATGCATGGATCACGTTAAAGTAAAAACTGGTGGTTATAATGAAATCCATAATCATTATTGAAATCCACAAACTATAAAATTTTTGCTGGTTGTTTGAATGAGGCTATATATCAAAGATTGGTAGGTAATATTGTTTCCAAGGATACTGAAATTACAAGAAGAATTCTTTAGCTGAGTAACGCTGAAGTACGTAGTAGTACAATACAATCGATTTATCTATGATCATTAAGGTTTGTGAGCTTTCCTTGGTAATATTATAGAAGTCCCTATCTTTTGAGAAAATATTATTAAATATAGATGCAATTGTGTAGGTGAAAACTGATTATGGTAATTATTTTGCACAGCACCATGCTTATGAATTCAAGTTATACGGTTATATGTATTCAATATAAACAACTATAATGATAAACAAATTATGATACACCATTGGAAAACGTGAAAACATGCTTCTTGTTTCATATAAACAAAAATGGGTATTCTGACAATATAACAACAAAAATATGAGTTTAATACGAAGAGGATAACATATTTTATTTTTGTCAATATTCTCTGTACAATTAGATGTTTTGTTACCTTTTTTAAATGTTACAGTATGTGCTTTGCTCTTTCCGTATGATGTTACCATTACATGTAGAGACGATTATTGTGGGTTAAAACGAGCGATAATATTTGGCCTCCCAGCCCAACTCCAAGTAGCACTTGAGCTAAGATTCTTTGGAAAAAATTAAGTACGACTTAATTGAGAACCAGAAAATACTTATAGGTTCAGTGTATTAAGCCATCCTAGGAGAGTCTTTCTGGAGTGTGTACATATTGTTGGAACCTAAGAGTCCACAAAGTTGATCACTTCCTTCCAGAAAGATCTCAGTCTCTAACAAGCCCTCACCACATCAACACCTCTCAAAGAGTGCTTCCCTGCTACTTGTACCTGCTTCATATGCTTGTCTGCTTTCCAAAATCCACAACCAGCACATCCAGAAAATCTACACATAAGTTTCCAATATTCAAAGGCCTGTATATCTATTGTACGACTTATGTGGTAAACTATCAATGGAAGTTAAATATTACTAAGCTATAATGAATCAAAAAATCAATCTAAATGAAAACTACTCTATCTAAATTGAATTCAATCTGAAACAAGCTAATTTATATCCAAAGGTCTCACATAATAAATGTATATATAGGGTAAGGTTATAAGGGTTAATATTAGCCAGGAATTAACTCACCAATAGTTCCACGTGGCAATGAGGCAAGGGAGAACGTTTTACCCAATATGGCGGTGGACAATGGGGAACGAGACTTCGGTCCCAAGACTCGAGTCAAGTTAAAGAAAGAATAAATGATTACATGGGAATGGACATGAATATTATGCTTATCTATCAGTCAGTTATGGTGTCGATGAGAGCGTCGTGCTGGTGTAGCTGAGTGTATTGCTGTAGTGTATTGTGATCAGAGGCACAAAAGCTCGATCAACTGAGGGCGGAAAATTAGATGTTAACTGGTTGGTGTTCGTGAAGGCTCTGGTGTTCCTCGAAGACACACCTTGCTGCCTTGGCAAAACGCCAGGAGCCCAAATTATCGTACCGCATCTAGGTTGCTCTATACGATAAATTATATTAATATATCCGATAAATTCATATATACTACATAAGACCATGGCACTATTGCTTAATAGCATATTAGGCCTTTTATAACTTAACTTATTTACAATCTTATAATATACGATCTACTCATCCTACGTCGTACTGTAGGAGCGATCGTGACGTCACAGAGACATACGAGATCACAAAATAGTCATATTCTATCGTATTTATACGATACACTCCCCCCACAAAAAAGACCTGAACCCCACCTTAAACCTAAAGTTGCCGAGAGGCTATCTTCTGACGCCACAAGTCAACGGCGCCAGCAGCAGCGCGTCTGAGACGCGTCCCGGTCCGAGAATGATCACCATCAGTAAGAGGTGAGTCGTTCCTTTGAGAATCCTCGGACCCAGCAATAACAGGTGGAGCATCAGATTGCAATGCGGAATCGAGCTCCAAAGCGTACAAACGTGCGATAGGACGAACATTAGTTCCAGTGGCTGTCTTCAATAGCGCCACCCGCTCTACAGAGTCTGCCCCCTTGTATACCTCCAATACGCGGCCTAATTTCCAGTATAAACGAGGACTATCTTCTTTAATTAAAACAACTTCGCCAACTGTAGGTGCCGTTGGTCTACCAGAGGGAGTAACACTCCTTTCCCTCAATGCGAGCAGATATTCACTAATCCACCGTTTCCTAAAATCCTCGATTATCCTGGATATATACTGGTATCTCTTAGACACCGCTACCTCAGAGTACAACGTGGGATCCTCTAACTCTACTATGGATTGGAAATCAGATGGAAACGCAGTCAATGGTTTCCCATATAGCAAGTGAGCTGGCGTTAATGGTAGTGGTTCTTGCAGGTCGGTATACACATATGTAAGCGGGCGATCATTCACGACTGCCTCTATCTCTGTGAGGACTGTCGTCAACTCACTCTTCTTTAATAGAGCACGTCCTGCAACCGCTCTGAGTCCTGACTTTACTATGCCGACACACCGTTCCCACATTCCACCAAACCAAGGTGCCTTAACTGGAATGAACCTCCATTCGCACTTCTTTTCTCCCAAAAAAGTGATGATAGTAGGATCACTACTCATATCCTTTAGATATTTTGATGCTTGGACATAAGTGGGATCATTGTCGCTAAGAATGAGTTGAGGGAATGAACGACGGGCACAAAACCGTCTAAACGCCAGCATAAATTCTTCGCTAGACATATTATCACATAGTTCTAGGTGTACCGCTCGAGATGTTGCACAGGTAAACAATAATATATAAACCTTATCACTCTCCCTCGTCTTCAATGCCCCTGTGTAATCTAATCCTACCGCTTGGAAAGGTTCTATGTGCTTTACACGGCATTCAGGTAGAGGTGGAGCTGGTCCAGTTGCATATGGTTTACCCTTTTGTCTCTGGCATATTACACACTTTCTCACTACGCGTCGAGCTACTTGTCGAACTCTGGGTATCCACCATGAGATGTAATTGATCTAATATGACATACCCCGTAGTGTTTACTTCCCTATGTGCACGTATGATCAATAGATCAGTAACGTGATGTCTTGTTGGCATAAGTATAGGGCGTTTGTGCCGTCTGTACACCCGGCCACTTCAGGCGACCCTCACACCTGATGAGGCCATTGTCTAGGTGCAACCGTAGTTGACGCACTATATTAGGCATTAATGTCTTATTCGAGCTTTTCAAGGATTCTAATTCATTGGAAAAGGTTTCTATTTGAACCCATTTGATCAAAGTTACTTCAGCTGCTTTAAATTCACGAGCATCAATGTTGTGACCCCTGTTGCAGAGTTGGCCGTTACTTTAAGCTTGAGATTGGATACATATCGCAACACCCAAGCTACAACTCTGACTAGTTATTTATAGTCACCGAATCTTGCCCACTTCATGATAGGACCCGGTGGCTCTTTTGGTTGGGCTGTAACTGCCACTGTTTCCAGTGGCAGAAGTCCCTCACCAACAGCATGCCATTTCGTCCATTCACTTTCATGGAGCAGCCACTTTTGACCATGCCACCACAATTCGGACTTCATTAACTGGCTAGCCGTTATACCCCTAGTTATGAGATCACAAGGGTTTTCTTTTGTATTTACATAATGATAAGCAACGTCTGGCAATAGGGCCCTAATCTCATCTACCCTATTCCGCACATAAACTGGCAGAGACTTCTTGCTATGTATCCCGTTGAGTGCGACCTGACTATCGCACCATACATGAACGATTTCAATATTTAATTCGCTCTCGTATGCTGCGCGTACATGTTGCACCAGACGTGCTAATAGCAGCATGTCATTCCATTTTAGGATAGTTACCTTTTTAACCGGGGCTACTTTGGCCCGGGCTGTAACTAAATGTGCCCCAAATGAAGTAACAACATATATGGCTACCCCGTATGCCGTGGCGCTAGCATCGCAAAACGTGTGTAACGTAACGTCACCAAACGCCGCCACTTTACAAGGTATAGGTTTAGTACATAGGATGGCATATTCATTCAACAACAATGTCCCTGGGTCATTCAGGTCCTCGGGCAAACTGTCATCCCATCTTATCTTACGTCTCCAAACTTCCTGCATTAGAATCCTAGCTCTTATGGTAACAGGTAATGCTAGACCCAAGGATAAAAAAATTGCGCACTTTGCTCAACAGACTTCTTTTGTGTGTGCCTCCTGTCTGCTGAGGGAAAGTTTGAAAAGTTAGTATGTCATGTTTAGGTTGCCAGATCATGGCTTTCCTGTTAAAGAGATGCCGTACCATCCACCTGTATTAAACTCTGAAGAGGGACGGAGAATAGATGTGCATCCGCAAACAATCTGCGTGCTTGCCAGTATGCATACAACAAATCATCTTGACTATCGCTAGTACCCTGCAAATTGTCAATGTATAATCTGCGAGATAGTTTACTTGTGTCCTCATGAGTGTCAGCTAGATGTTTTCTGATTGTGGCATTTAACAAAAACTGCGAGCAAGTGGCCCCAAAGAGTACAACCCGAAAACGGTATATTATGATGGGACTTCCAGAGTCGCTAATGTCGCTGAACCAAAGAAAGCGGGTAACATCTCTATCTTCCTCCTTTAGCTTGACCATCAAGAATGCTTTCTCGACGTCACTGGTATAGGCGTACTTCCCCAGCCTAAACCGCAATAGATGTGGGGACAGGTCCGACACCATGGACGGACCTGTCAACAGGCAGTCACTTAGACTGGGTTGTTGACCTTGGTGGGCAGAACAGTCATACACCACCCGTATTGGTGTGGTGACGCTGTCTTTCCTTACCCCATGATGGGCCAGATAGTGAACCTTACCTTTCTTAAACGGTTCCCCGACATCGACTCTCTCAATAAAGCCCCTATCCTCATAACTCCGAGATACATCGTCATACGCCTGGCGCGTGCTCGGTTCGTTAGACAATTTACGCTGTAATGCGCGCAAGCGACCTAATGCCAAACCATAGTTGGTAGGCAGGCTTATCTCACTGTTCTTCCAGGGTAAACTAACTTTATATTGCTTGTCTGAGGCACAGTAACACACAGACTCGTCAAACTTTTGTAGCGCAACTTCCGAGTCATAATCAGTCTCCATAGGATTAATGCCTATTTGATCCAATCTCCACAGTCGTTCCAGGTCGAACTCGGCAGCCATCTTAGGGTCACTAGGTTGGGAATCCTCCCTTCCCAACTCCTCTGCCGCGGTTACATTGACTCTATATATTGAGACCGTGTAGACCAGGACCTTTGACTGTGTAGTATGCTCCTTTCCGCTCATGCAGTATCCAAATTTAGTGGGGATTAAAATTACACCACACATCTTTTTAAATCCAGGGTATACTACTTCATAATAATGATCCACACCAAGTAGAACATGCACCTCACTCTGATTTCCCATGGGATCTGACAAGTTAACCCCTTTGCTACGTAATGCGTGTTCCACCTTCTTCACACCCACAGATACATATTCTGGTAGGGTGTCTACTACGATACAAGTCATAAAGTACCGGTTTTTACGGTAGAAATATGAAATCTCCGCTATCTCGTAGTCTTGCTTATCAGTAACCCCTGTGAAGCCCTGTAATCGAAGAGTCTCAGCCCCTACGATTCGGTGCTTCAGTCCCACTAGTACGGACCTCTTTATAAAGGAACGTTGAGACCCTTGATCTAGAAGTATCCGACAAACTTTGTTACTGTCATTACCTTCCATGGGAATCTGTATTGTGGGCAATATAGTGGTGTCTTGCGTGGTACCTAGTGTCACAGTTGTAATACCCTCTGTTTTGACGTCTTTGACTTTATCTGCTGTAGGACACAACTTATCAAAGTGATGTCCTTTTCAGTGGCGACAGGGCCTTAAGTATGTAGCAGTACATTGTCCCTGCTTACCATGTTCTTTACTTAGACAACCTACACATAGCTTCAATCTTTTCGCCTGTGCTAGTTTTGTCTCATTTGTTGGGTATTTTACGCAGAAACTCCATTTATGTTTGTTGTTACATAGCTTACATATAATCTGAGCAGGTTTCTTATACGCACCCTCTTTCTTCACTTTAGTCCCCACTGTCATACTTACTGTTCCCCTCTTCTCCACATTCTCACTCCCTCCCGACACATACATTCTCCCTTTGTTCAACTGTAGATTATTGATCTTGCTGAACTGAGTTTTGAACTCCCCCAGCTCAAATGATCTTACCCTATCAAGTATTGCCATAGGAAGCTTCTGACGCAAGATAATGACTATCATTTCCTGCGTGGTAAGCCCTAGGGTGTCTAGCGATCGAGTATGGCACTCCATATTTGCCCTGAAGTTTGTCAACTCCTCAACCTTATACTGTGGTTCTGCGAGCCCCAACAAGGCAACGACATGGGCCATCTTCAACTGCTCTCTATCCCCGTATGTGGACTCTAATAAGTGTACCGCTTCAAGATAACTACCACCCACTACTGCAAAACCCTCTATTAAATGTAAGGCCTCTCCTTCCATTTGTCCCTTCAGATAGTGAAACTTGCGGACATTATCCAAAGAGGATTCATGAACCGTAGACCGAAATACGTCCCAAAAAGCTAACCACTCGGTTAACTTGCCCCCAAATGTAGGAAGATTGAGCTTTGGGAGGTGTACAGTATGTTTTGGGTCAGCCCTTCTATGGGCCTCATTATCGCCTCCCTTCTTACTCGCGACAGCACGCTGTAATAGGTACTTCGCTCTAAAGACAGGTTCGTCATAGAGGGCGCGATTATCACACTCTGTAACTATCTCTTCCTCCTCTGTCATGTCAGCTACAATCACCTTACTCAGAGCCGTAATACGACCGTGGGTAGCCTGGACGTTTTCTAATCTAGCCTCCAATTCCTCTAGTTCAGCAGTAGTGATGAAAGTGTTGACGTCCACAATTAGCCTATTTAATACTCCCCGAAGTCCCGCCCTTTGATTTTTAGGGGCTTTGCGCAGCACCCCACTAGACGGTGTCTCTTTATGGTCTTTATCCATTTTGTATGTGAGCCTACAGGCTATGTATCTAAATGTTACGTTACAAAGACAACGGCAAATCAATAGTCTAGTGTTATCGAGAAAAAAATAGTACACTAAATAGCAATACCTACTAATGGATCATATTGAACAAGAAAAAATGTTAGGTCAGGTCATATGTCACAGGAAGTCTGAAACAGAAAAGAAAATTATTGGGGAAAGATGATGGGTGGGATGCAGGACTTAGGCAGGCGCAATGATATAACCCCGGCATCCCTCTCTAGCCAACGCTTCGTTAGCCCTACAATTTTGTCATACAGGACTTGATTTGTGTCTAAATCGAGGTGGACACCATCCTGGTCGAGGTCCCGGATGCTGAGAGTGAGAGAAACAAAGCGGTGCTTCGTTTCTACTAACCGACACTTCAGGGCGCGGTTAACAGAATGTTTTATAGCTTGATAGTCCGCCGCCGAGAACCCTCGGACCCCCGTCCGGCTCTCAATTGCCACGATCTTGCAGCTCCCTCCGGATTCACGCTCCAGATCCAGCGCCACTTCTTTGATAGCGTCAGCTAACTCGCGGGGTACTGTACCGGGGCGTATATCATTGCCGCCTATAAACAAAAAGATCATATGCGGCCTAAACTGAACCACCTGCCCCCACTGGCGGGAGGCTTTCAGGGTGTCAACGGTTGCTCCCGGTACCCCGAAGTAGGTCAGCCTGAAAGTCCTTTCCCCCTCCGACGCCCGATACAACTCAGTTCCTCCGTCAGCTGCCCTTAGCCTAGTTGCATATGAATGCCCTACTATGGCTATTCGCTGAGGTACCGGTGCCTGAGGTACAGGAAAATAGCCAAGTCCCACCCCTCCGGGGTCCTTGCTCCTGCTTCCCTGGGCTAATCCCTTGCTCATTGCCTAAGAAAAATCCCCTACTGGTAGCTAAATCCCGGGTCTGGGCACCAATGTGGTATACTATCAATGGAAGTTAAATATTACTAAGCTATAATGAATCAAAATAGAATTAGTCTAAATGAAAACTACTCTATATCTAAATTGAATTCAATCTGAAACAAGCTAATTTATATCCAAAGGTCTCACATAATAAATGTATATATAGGGTAAGGTTATAAGGGTTAATATTAGCCAGGAATTAACTCACCAATAGTTCCACGTGGCAATGAGGCAAGGGAGAACGTTTTACCCAATATGGCGGTGGACAATGGGGAACGAGACTTCGGTCCCAAGACTCGAGTCAAGTTAAAGAAAGAATAAATGATTACATGGGAATGGACATGAATATTATGCTTATCTATCAGTCAGTCATGGTGTCGATGAGAGCGTCGTGATGGTGTAGCTGAGTGTATTGCTGTATGTGTATTGTGATTAGAGGCACAAAAGCTCGATCAACTGAGGGCGGAAATTTAGATGTTAACTGGTTGGTGTTCGTGAAGGCTCTGGTGTTCCTCGAAGACACACCTTGCTGCCTTGGCAAAACGCCAGGAGCCCAAATTATCGTACCACATCTAGGTTGCTCTATACGATAAATTATATTAATATATACGATAAATTCATATATACTACATAAGACCATGGCAATATTGCTTAAATAGCATATTAGGCCTTTTATAACTTAACTTATTTACAATCTTATAATACACGATCTACTCGTCCTACGTCGTGCTGTAGGAGCGATCGTGGCATCACAGAGACATACGAGATCACAAAATAGTCATATTCTATCGTATTTATACGATAACTTACTTTATGACCCATCTGCAACAATCGGAACAAATGAGTTAAGCCAACTGGCAACCACCATTTTGTCTAGACTAGGCCTAACTTTTTCTCCACATATTTACTCTGTATTCCTCTGTCTGTAAAATCCTTTTCTTTCTAGAATTTCAGACAATTTTAACATGTATTGCATTGACTAGGTTGTGGCCGTGGATGGTGACGAAAGTGATGCTGACAAACTCCAGTACTCTCTGTTTGGTGAGGACGAAGACAGTGAGAACATCACCACCACCTTCTCCATCAACCTAGCCACCGGTCATATTCATCTCCTTATGGTAACTACATGGCGATCATACATACATACTAATTTAAAGACCACTTCATCCACAGAGAGCGTGTTAACAGTCTCGTCCTAAATTGCAGCATCCCAGGCAACCCTGTCATGGGTTTCCTTTGTTGTCAAGTTCTTTATTTTGAGATCGGACCAGAGTATCTGATCTCATGCGTTCCTAGGTCTACCCCTACGCACAGCTCCTACATTCAGTCCAGCATTTCTTTACCCAGTTCTAATCATCCATTCTCTCCACGTGTCCAAACCAACCAAGTTGGCTCATTCACATTACTTCACTGATACTCCTAATGCCCAGACGCCTTTTTAAATCCTCACTCGATACCCCGTGCCTGAGGTTAACCCCACATAGACCGGTGACAAAAATTCAGATTTTCACATAAGGTGTGACGGAATGTTAGCAGCTGTCACCCATGTCAGCCAGTTCATATGACCCATACTTAACACTTTTAAGGTGGATGACACTTGAAATAGGCTTCCATTAATTAAAACAAATTAAACAAAAAATGACCACCCTAGCTGCGGCTGGCGAATTTCACTAAATCACCATATCTTTGTTTCTGTGCAAGCTACCATTATGAAATTTGTCATGTGTGAACATTTTTAGTGTATATAATGACAGATAAAATATTTAGGTTGGTAATGTAATATTTCCATCTTGCTTTATATATATACAGTATATATATATTTATCAAATAAATGATTATTTTTCCCCCTTTTACGATTGCAAAATACAAGAACATATAAACATACAATTGAATTATCTGTAATCTTCTTGAAAACAAAGGCAAAAAGACAAAGACATACCTGTTACAAAGTATAATTTAATCTGAGTCCTCTTGGGAATTCATATTAAAAGGATTCCGACAAGCTCCATCGCTACAGCCACAACCAGCAGTGCATCACAGCTGCTTTGAACGGCATCGACTGGTCGAGTGACAGGTGACACTGGCATTGCATTAGTTGAAGGTACTCAATGGGAAATGGTTCTTCAGTCATTAGCTGAGGCAGTATTTGTTCTGTGGAAGGATCTTTATACCAGCCATTCCCAACATGGGAGGGGATATCTGGTTGTGCAACCAGTGACGAATGCCACACAAAACACTGGTGGTGTGCTCACCTGATATGCTGTTGTAGAGAAGACTTGGTCAGTGGCAATTTGTCAATGTCCATTGCACCTTTGTTGAATAGCTTGAAACGAATATCGTTGATCTGTGTGTCATTTTCTGAGTACAATCTGCAGATGAACTCTTCAACTTTGCGCAGTGTTTCATCACTGAGAGTCCCATGTTCAAGGTCGTCAAGCAGTGAGAAATGTTTTATGAATACCTTCCAGGCAGTTGTTTTCCCAATACCAGACAATTGACTAACTGTGTCACACCCAGTTAGTGCATGGAAGGCTGGAAGAGTATTGCAGAGGGTTGATTAATGTCTATGGTGTGTACAGCAACATACATACGTTGCTTTGCTGTGCCAGTCCGAAACCACACTTCAGGGGAGAGCTGGTTTGCAAAGTGCACCAACAGTACAAGAACATCAGTGTCTTTTGAGTTGACAACAATTCGTTGATACCCTTGTGCTGCTAATGTTCTGCCATGCTGAATTATTTGAGTGTCTGCCTCATCATGATTGGATCTGAGTGCACTGACATCGGTTCCCAGAAATGACTCAGTTACTGTTCTCTCATGGAATCCCCAAGCTGTTACAACATCACAGTTCTGCAAAGTTGACTTTGCTCGACTCATGATCTCCATACTAAAAAAAAATGCAAGTCCTGTTTGTTTTCAGGGTGATCAATGAATTGCTTCCAGTTAACAGGTAAGGGGACATCTGCATTCTCGATTTTTCGGCGGATTGTTCTGTTTTTCCCTGTCCGTTGAATTCGTGTTGCATCCTTGATGGTACTGGCTTCATAATGGTCAAAAACAATGTCAACTCGAGAACATGTCTCATTGAAGTGGCTGAATACTGATGTTGTAAACACATCTGCCAGCTGTCCAAAGTGTCTGGCATTTGCAGGCTTACCAATTGATTGAACAAGAGCTTGTCCATCAATTATCACGCATGATTTGAGATTTGTGCGTGGAAGTTGATTTTCTACAGTTGCAGCTGACTGAAGAATTTGTCCAAGAACTGCCTTGTTAGTTGATCTTAGTGCTCTTGATGTGTCTGCCAGGGAGAGTGGCACTGGTGACAATTCATGGGAAAGGATTTTCTTAAGGTCAACATGGCGGACAGCGTCTTTTGAAATGAGCAAGCGTTGAAACAGGTTTCGGTCTGCTTTGACAGATTTTTCTTTGTGTGACAAATCCTTGATCTGTACTTGGTACATTGTTTTCAGTGTTCGACTTTTCGATTGCTTAAGTTTGTCATGAAATCCCAAATCTTTTCTGATGAGATGTGACTGAACAAATTCACATAATTTCTCTTGACCTCGGGAATGCGCCGTCAGAATAGATTCGGCGATATGCTGTGGAGCAACATCTGGAGTGGCCAAGCAACCAACATTTGGATTTTCATGTCGAAAGATGCCAAACCTGTTAGTTGATCGACAATCTTTTGGACATCCTCTTTATCACGTCGTATCCTTGATGGTCCTACTTCATTCAGAGCAGTCGGGAAGTAGTCATCATCTTCTATGTGAATATCAAACATGTCACTTGTTTCTGTAACGATTCGACTGCGTTCATGGAACGTTAAGCACCAGAGGTCTATTGCTCCTTCTGATCTTGTGATTCCAACCAAACCACCAGCTTTTCCCAGCTTGTTTACATGTTCCCAGGCTGTAGAGAGGTGATTGAAAGGGTTGTGCGTTGTCTTCACCACAAACTTCCCAGCAAGAAATTCTCTGTAGACGTCAGGGTGTGACGATTCCAGCTGCATGGCATCAGCAAGATAGACCAGCCCCCAGTGAGTATAGTTAGTATGGTCGTATTGGGCAAACCATGGCAGCATGGCTGCAAATGCTGACTTGTGCAGGTTCCAATCCCCAGTACTCTCTGCCCTGATGAACTGCAACAGGATTGATACCATCTTCATGTAAGTGATCCAAAATTGCGTTGTAGGTGCTTGTGCTGTTTCGAATTGGTCTAACAGGTTGACGATATTTGGGTTCTGAACTAACTCCTCCAGTTCCTTCAATCTGTCAGTAGTAATGTTAACACTGTCATGTTCTTCCAAGGACTCCACAACTTGGCACATCAGTACTTTGAGATCCTCTTCGTTCGTTTCGTGATCTGCAGCCCAGGAGATGAACGTTGGCCATAAGATTTTCCAGACAGCCTCAAAAGTGAGTTTGTGTGCGCGAATAGCTCGTTTGTATGACTTTGCTTGCATATTGTTGTGGGCAGTATTTTCACCAAAAACGGTACTCTCTGCCTACACTTCAGGAAGACCAGAACCTGCAAAGTTATTTCCAATGACACACATAAAGTTTTTGGCTATGTGGAAGCCTCCAAGGCGCAAGTAGATTGCTTTGCACTAGTCATGGTTGGCCCATTGCAATTCTTTAGCTTTGCAGTAGAGTTGTTGATCGAGGGTTATCACAGTAGATTGTCAAGGATTCATGACACTTGAAATCCGCATGCAACGAATCAAAACTGTCCACAGTGTGTTGTACTCACATGCGGGGGTATTGATCAGCGGCAAGTATCCTATGTTGCAGAGTTCAGGGTCATCTTGCATTGTGACTTGGTTAAACCCCGTCCAAGCAGGCACTGTTTTGCTTTCTGATCCATAAATTTGACTTAGAATCCATGAAACATCTTTTGCAGTTGCTTTATTGGCCACAAGGGGATCCGGTGTATATATTGTTTCATCTATATTTTCAGTGAACGATGGCTCTTCGTGGTATGGTAGGTGTGGTGCTTGTTCCAACTAATGACATTCTGGAGGAACTTTGAGTGATTTTGCCTTTCCAAGAGCTAGCTGTTCTGGTTGTTGTTTAATACGTCCTCGCTGATATACAACCATTTGTGTTGCATGAAACGTGCCCATTCCAATCAACGTTTCTTCGATGATATCGATATTGTCTGCTGCATACTGGCAAAATTCCCCTGATGCCAGATTGGTTGGAATAGGTGTGTTGTTGTGCTCTGCAAAGAGTTCCAAATTGTGTTGTCCAAGTGGGGCGTTGAGCCGACAGACTTCATCATAACTGATGCAGTGGCCAGCACGATGCATTAATTCAATCAGAGCTTTTGAGCGGGTGGCGTGATGAATCACAATTACAAGTCTGATATGTTTTGGTGTTAGCTTTTTGCATTTTAATACTGCATACACGATATCTTTGGAAATGCTCATGGCAGTTCTCTTTATGTTGTTACTTTCTTTGTTGTCTTCAGATTCATCAATGTCTCCAGTTAGAAGGATACTTATCAGCATAAAGAGGCTCTCTGGAACAACATGCTGTGCATCTTCCTTGCTCACGGAAGCACAGTTTTGGTGGCCTGGTGATGCACTGATGTCACCTCTAAGATGCAGAGC
Organism: Paralithodes platypus; assembly: GCA_032716605.1. Lineage (NCBI taxonomy): Eukaryota > Metazoa > Arthropoda > Malacostraca > Decapoda > Lithodidae > Paralithodes > Paralithodes platypus. The sequence continues at coordinate 14,375,611 of CM064539.1, forward strand.
TGTGTGATGTAAGGCTAAAAGTTCCTCAGACTCTTTATCACAATATTGACTTGCTTTGAGATTGTTTGTTGATCTGTCACCTTCAAGCTCATCAGCTTTCTTGTTCAATGTCTGAATAATTACCTGGTTTGACACTGTTGGAAATAACAACTGTGGCTGGTGGGGATCAAGCTGTGGGACGAAGTCGATGATTCCAGTAAGAATTTTCTTCAGTTTCTCTTTGAAGCGTGTTTTATTCTGCCGGTATGTTCCAGCATCAATGTCAAACTCCTTAAGCAACTGACCGTACCGATCCCATAAATCCAGAAGAGTGTAAATGTTGCCCTGAGCTATGCCGGTCGATACCGCCTGTGCTAATTCTCCATGCACATATCTTTGGGGGTTTGTGTTGAACTTGACGTACTTGACACTTTTCTGGTAAATTGGACATAACATTGTAGATGGTATCTTGCATTGGCTGCTACAAGATCTAATCCCAGCTAATCTGCGTCGCATGGTGTAGTCATTCTCTGCTCCTTGTAGGATTCGGTTAGACACGTCAAAAGTAGCCGCAAGGAAAGTCTTGTTGGCAAAATATACACAAATTGGTATCTATGCGGGTTATTCTACTGCGCAGTACAGGTTTGGTTGGCGAAGTTGCCAGTTGATTGGGTTGTGATTGGGTTTTGCTTTCATATTTGGCTTTTAGTCGTGTGATATGCAGAATACTGGTAAAGGTTTTGTAACAATATTTGTGGTTTAGGATGTCCATGGTAACTTCATCAAAGTCAATGTTGTCTATTCTCTCTACTGTATCCCCGTTGGCGTGGTCATTGTACTTCTTACGATCAGCAACAGTTTGTCGGACTCGTGCAATGCCAATGTCTCCAAGTTTTCTTTTCGGTTTCTTTGGTTCCTTCTTTTGACAGAAGATACACAGGTCCCAATCAGTTGTCTTGTCATAGCTCCTCTTTGCAGAATGAATGTGTGCCACAGGTTCCATTTTGAAGATTAGAGATTATAAGCAATCACGGTTGGGTACCTGCCAAAGAAAAAGTGAACATTCAGTATATTCATTTCCTTTCTGAGAAATACTACACCTTATCCTAAAAACATCCCAGGTGTAATCGTAACTATGAAACATTGGTATGCATATCCACGATGTGTTTTGGGATCCTGCAAATATATGAATGAGCTTTACTTTTCATTTCTATGGAGGATATTACCATGGTAGGTAGCATGCTACATTCGGAAAGATTATAACTGATTAATTCATACTTTCTATTCAACTCATTTCAACAGATTATAACCTTCACCTTGTGTGAAATAATGGTAAGTAGGATTGAGCAGCCATAGTATTTGTTATTATTTTTATTAAACTGAAAATGATAATCTTACCAATCTTAATATTTGTTCTATCATTATATACACTAAAAACGTGCACATATGACAAATTTCATAATGGTAGCTTGCACAGAAACAAAGATATGGTGATTTAGTGAAATTCGCCAGCCACAGCTAGGGTGGTCATTTTGTTTTTCATTTTACAAATTAATGAAAGCCTAAATCAAATATCATCCACCTTAAAAGTGTTAAGTATGGGTCATATTAACTGGCTGACATGGGTGACAGTTGCTAACATTCCGTCACCCCTAAAGTGATTTCTGGGCATATTTTCAGATATTGCCACCAGTCTAACATATCCATATCACCATTTTCTTCTTATTCCGTTTCATTCTATTGATATCCTCCCCTTTAATGATGAAGTGGGAGTCCTCTCATGGTCAAGAGTGGTTACAGCTCTCTAAACTTCTGACTCTGGCAATGGAGCCAGCTTCAACGCGACCTTCGTCGGAAACTGTATCGCCTAAGCAGCAGAATTTATTCACATTCTCTAGCACTACACTGCCGAAATGCACCCTAACTGGCTTATCATTCAACACAATTTCTCCTTTGCACACTGCATTATCATAGATTTAATTTTATATATATTCGTTAACTTGTTTATTAATAGGGAACATGAATATGGGGACCACACATTAATACATTATATGTCGTAATGCTCATCACTTCACATTCTTCATTCTATTAAGTAGATAGAACTATTGCCTAGACGGTACATGATGTCTGCCGATTTTCATTTCAATTTTACAATTAATGTACACACTATATTATAATTATACTCCAGGGTGTATATATAAAGTATGCCTCTGACCATTATCACATATAAGGACATGACCAAATGGTCCAATTAATTTATTAAATAGCAAGTTCTTTATTACTTCCTGTCCAGGAGAGAGATATAACTGAAGTGATGGGGTTGGATAGAACGGGGTTGGGAAACACCTGTAGAATTGCCAGCCTACAAGTGAGTAGAAGGAGAAAAGAAGAAACTAAACAGCAGAGACACCATTCAATACCAGTTTCTCATGATGCAGAGAAACAAGACACAGAGGAGTACCCCATTTTACCATGTCAGTCACGTTTTCTTACTACCAGGAAGACGTGTCACCTAGGTCAGTCACCCCTATTAAAGAATGGGAGTGTCGGCCAATCACCATCCAGGTTTCAAACCCTCCCTACCGATCACCAGCCTTCATTGCACCAGCAGCCAGATTTGCAGGACACCGAACAAATGTTTATGCAAATTCCACATCAAAGACCTGAGTGCTACCGACATAAGTGGGGATATTAGGATCTACAGTACAAGACTGTTACGAAGAACTCTGGACCAACCCAGGAACATAGAGAAGACCAGAGTTATTCCCTGATTCACCAATAACCCTCAATAATAATAAAATCACCAGAACTGCTATTACATCCTTCCTAGACTTAGTAACTCCCACCGGAGTATTAAATAAAATACTTTCAATGATTAAGTACCTAATGATAACTACTATGTATTTTTAAGCTAAGTATTTACTTCACTATTGATGTCACAACGATTCACTATATCCCTTTAACATTTAATTACTATAATTTGAAGCTAAGAAAATACCTGAACATGTACTCAAGGAAATTGTTGAGAAAGCAAGCACTTCCACCTCGGTAATGTTCTCAAGTCTGAAAAGTCCGGAGCATCTAACTAAAAGTGGCAACTGCATTCCCCTCCCCCCTCGAGACTACAACGAGCCCTGTTGTGTGCCTCTAACGTCTGGACGTCGGATTCCTGACAGTGCGAAGTAGCCCTGAGGTCTGGTCCAGGCGAACCTACGCTCAACGTCGGCCAGACTTGCTCTCGAACCTCAACCCCCCCAGCTTCCCCTAAGTATCTCTGAGTATCATATGTTGTGATTATTGATGTGAAGGTAAAATATGTGAATATTCATTGCTAATCTCTCTGTAGATCTGTGCCTAAGATCCTTTATTTGTTGTGTATGCATTAAACCTTCAGAAACCATATTAAACCTTGTGTAGATCTGTGCCCAAGACCTACCGTAGTGTTAACCTCTCTTCTAAGTTCACACAAAACATTCTACGCATACGTTACATAATAGTGTAAATCCATAATCAAGCCGAATACTCACAGATTTTCCTTGTGTATGTCCATTCTATTTATGTATGTACCAAGTTGAAGCTGAAGTGTATACTGTGAATTGATTCCCTTCTAAATCCTCACTTTTACCTAGAACCTACGCCCAATTTCATATCTGATTAAACTCAGTTCCCCCTCTTATTGCGCCTTATTTTGTTGTGCGTTAATAGTATAATTTGTGAATAACGTATTAGTTTATTCTGTTATGAAATAGATAATTTCGATCCTGCTCGTCTAGGAATTCTAGTTCTGTGTAGATCTATTGTCTAATTATTTCACCCACTCGAATACAATGCCAATTGTTCTGTATTCCATATAAGAATCTGTTAACCAGTTCAGATCTCCTTCATACCTTATCAGGTATTTCCATCTAAGTGCAACTTCGTCGTATACACAATATTTAACTTGTAGTGTTATTACAACTACTCATACACACTAATTTATTGATGCGTTCTCTTATCTGCTGTAATCAATCTATTATCTGATTCAGTTAGGTTATCTACAACCTTCGAGTATTCTTCAGTAGATATAAATCATTAAATCTGAATTCCTCGACCCGTGAGATTATATTTGCATATAAGAATTAATTAATCGTATGCTCATGATATAAAGTCTCTCCTTATAATCTAAGCACATCATTAATATTAAACAATAATTCACCTCCCCTCTCTTTTGAAGTTCAATACATTCCTCCCCTTTGTCAGAATAATATCGCACTAACTATATTTACTATTTTGATCATCGCAGTCAAACATATGACCTGAGTGACCTACCTAGCCCAAAATAATCTGTGCGCGTTAACCCTTTAAATCTCCCCCCACCCACCCTACGCTTCCCGCCAACCGTGAGCGAGCGTTCTTCCCAGCACTCCTCATTCACTTTCCCTTTTGTTCCGCCCCACCTTATTGACGCGTACTTATAGATTTTGTTCAACCTGCCCGAAACTTATTCAGAATAATTCACAGTAGATACTCAACTCTCATATATATTATTATCAAGGGTTTTATCTATATGTATGTTTTGTCTGAATATTATTGTTTATGTCAAAGCCTACATACTTCTTACTATTCCCCTTATAATAGTCAAGGAGTATACAGTAATATCTATATGTCAGTTGAATAAATAAGAGAGTATAATTACATGTGTGTAATTATTGTGTTCATCTTAACCTGATTGGGTACCTAATTTGTGAATAAGAACGTGTTCGACATGTCCCTGTTGAGAGAATATTGAGTCTAAAAGTCCATAGTTGAATTTGAGTAAAAACCAAGAACTAAGCTAAGTTGTATAACAACCCGGCATAACAATAACTAAAAAGCATGATGCCATAATTAATATGATCAGATATAAAGGAGTCTTGAAATGTCATCCAAAGGAATTCGTCTTGAAAAATTCTAGTATATTGAGTGTGTAAAGGAATATTCACTATGCAATACTACTGTTGTTGAAATGTGAGACAATTTCAATGTTATGTTCTTGCAGAACCCTAATGCATTGGAATTAAACCATTGACAAGATGTTTTGTAAAAGGTGAGGTAGTAAGCATTTTAGAAGAGATTATTGCTGAAAGATAGGGGATCAGGTTTACCGACTCGTAGGGAATGACCTGCAGAACCTTTCTGTAACAGTGTTATTGCTATTTATCTCAATTACCTATTATTTGCGTATCGACCATTGGAGAAGTAAGTTCAAGCTTTGTTCAGATAGCAAATTGTAGACTCGCATCGAACGATGGTAAGAGTAGAGTCTGCCAACCTAAGTACTATAAAGGGCCGATGATATCTGATTATTTTTTGTATAAATGGAATGGGTACCCATGATGAATAAACATGTAAATGATGTACTCGTTGTATACAATAGTTAGCTTAGTAAAATGAGTGAGTAATCAAGTAGTGGCAATTGGGAGTCCCAAGACGTTGAATGTTAGGATTGTAATAATTTGGTCTAATGACCATTATAATGTATAAAGCTTTATGGATACGAATTTCGATACCTTGGTCTTATGACTAATTGTGTAGAGTTTATATATTTCAAAACTTCATGTATTTTTGGCTGGGAATACTATTAAGATGATGGCATCATTATTGTTCCATCTATGACATCATAACGGTGATACATTGTCAACTATAATTATAATAAAAGTTGTATTTATTGTATCAATAGTGGGCCCTCCATCATTGACGATAAGCCTATTAGTATATTAGTCTCCCATCAAACACCGCGGTCGCTAGTTTGAATCTACCACGCGGGAGGACAGGAGTACTAACCTCATAAGTGCAACGCGTATTCTCTTATGGAATCGTCTATATGATTGGGTACTCACTACGAAAAAACTTCGTAAAAAAGAAAAAGAAAAATTAACTTAATAATTACTATACTCAAGCTTCCCACTGCGTGGATTTCTTGCATGTGGATTCCTGACGCTGGCCCTCTAGCGTCCATACTTCCTTCCTCCTTCCGCGGCCGTACCGTGAAAGCGGGTTGCTCTGTGCTCCAGCTTCATTCGTCGTTCGATCAATTCTAGTGAGTCCCTTATCATTTGTATATATCTGAGTTGTATTGAACAGGTTTTCTATTAGCTAGCACAGGCTGCCCCATTGGTACGCCCACAGGAGATGTGTAAATTAGGGTACCATTGTAACAGGCGCCTACATGTCCCAGGACCCTCGCGCCAGGTTTGTTATTTGTGTTTTATTTTAGCGCCTTAGCTCTCTGATAGTTATTTAGGAGGCTACCATTCCGCAAGTTTATGCTTCAGGCCGTCACTATGAGGCAGATGCATAGTTATTTTTGCAGATGCTCTAGTTCAAGGATTGCCACACGTGGTGTGGAGTCTTCTGGAGTCCGTATCTGCACATGGGCCCCTATCGTGGGCCTCTCCTCCTCGTGCTGCTGCTGCTGGGTCTTCGGAGCGTCTAGTTGCAGCCACCTTGATGTTTCGTTGTTTCCTTATGGCCAGCCTCATTAGGGGTCTCCAATGTAGGCTAGGGGTTATATAATTTGATAAATTTTGCTCTATGTAAATTTTAACCCTAATGTTTCCCCTATGTGTGTTTTTTGGCATGTGTGCTTTACATGCTCTAGGGGTTGTGGGAGACGTCCCGTTTTGTATGGGTTTTTTTGGGGGGGTGTTTGACTTTCCCATTTTAGCCCTCACCTCTGAAAATTTTGGTTCGTTTTTCCGGCGGGTTTCTCAGCAGAGCCGTCTCGTCTCAGACGATAAACCAACCAAATGTCCCGGCGTGGTGTGCTGAACCACGAACCTTCCGGCAGAATAATGCTAAATTCTTAGGGAGTCCGTGGTAAGCTGAACCACGAACCTTCCGGCGGAATTTGCTACATTCTTAAGGGAGTCAACTCGGTTCGCCGAGTGAACTCGTCCTGACCGATAGCCTCACGCAGTAAGACTTCTCTCGCCCGGCGTAACAGCTAAGTGGGCTTAACTATGACTCAAGTCATAAAGCTAAGTAACTATCTATCAGTGCAAATAGTCAATGATAGTAAAATGCTTAAGGTCGATTGGGCAAGTGACGTTTTGTCACAGGTAAGCAGTTTATATGTATATGAAAACAAAAACCCCAGGTTTTTCTGTCGGGTCCAACGAAAGGTTAGAGTAGCTAATTTTCCGGCGGAGTTGAGGCAGGATGTATTAACACCTCTCAGGTCTCTTCACATCGTGAGCAGCACGGAAAAGGACAAAACCGTTCGCAGCGGGGGGGTGGGGTGGGGGGGGTTCAGTTCCATCTTGCATGCTTTCACTTTTTATGCCATACCTATCTGTTTTCTCTAGTTCCGATAATTGCACACCTGTATATGTGCATGGATGGGTCTCAGTTTCTCTGGACTTCCCAGAAATGCCCGGTGGGCGTAGATCTTTATACGGAATGGATGAGTTTCTTTTCTAGATCATCCGAGCCTGGCGGCCTTGATCAATATATAACAAAATTTACCTCCTCGTGGCATTTGAGGTCGCAGACCGGTTGCAACTCTTTCTACTCTACTCATTCAATAAGAATTCCCCAGTGTCACAGTCATCGCTTTTCTATGCATCCAATACTCAACACTTAGTGGAGTAATTAGCCATTAGCAGTGACCAGGAATCCATTGAGGTAAACCCGAACTCTCCCCTCCCCCAAATACATAATAACCCACCCGGCATCGCCAGACTCCGTCTAGATTGATACCCCGGCGGCAGGTTGGACAGCTTCCGGCCAGGGCCCCCGCTCTCCCAAACGACAGTATAGAGCCGATGTCGCACAAAAAGGGTAAGTCGGTTTCCACGACCGCTCCCCTCGGTTTCTGCCCCAAAGGTGCCGGAGTTTTTTTCCCGAACTCCTCAGGGCAGGAGCTGGGGAGATTGAGTCAGATCTCCAAACTAGGTCTAAAGTAAGGGTGGTTCAACTAGTATCTCATTCAATGATCAATAAAGTTATTATGCCTTGCCTCAAGGAGGAACGGTTAATCAAGCCAGTGAGATGGCTCATCAATTTTTCGTAAGATACGCCAGGGAAACGGCTCAAAATTCTCCAGCTGACACCAAGCCGGGAAGATGGCTTGCCTTGTTTATCCTTAGTAAAGCCGGTGAGACGGCTCAACATTTTATCGTATTTTTACATATCTGTCATAGTTACAACTATAGGATATTACGTATAACTTGTATGAAATAGGATGTGAACAGCTGTACATTTGTGACATAAATCTTACAGGCAAAGGTCCGATTTGGGCTTTTATTATGTGGAACAAATAGTGAGAATATTCGTAGACACCAATTTCATTGTATCTACAAGTTGTATTTACACAGATACCTGGACATCTCCAAATCTAAGTTCTACAGACTGGAAAGGTTCAGGTTCTCTACCTCGGACGCCCCAGACACTACGTTTACAGTAACAACTCGGATTGGATAATCCCTGTTAAATCCTTCTCGGCAGACAACCGGGCTTTGAAGACCCGACACAGCAATCAGAATTCAAATTCTTTGGTTTAAATAGACGCTGTTAGTCGCCGATAGTGGGATAAGTTCTACAAACTGGAATGTTTCAGTTTCACTACCTCGCACGCCCCCGATACTACGTTTACGGTAACAACTCGGATTGGATAATCCCCGTTAGATCCATCGCGGCGGACAACCGGGTTTTGAAGAACCAGGGCAGCAATCAAAATTCAAATTTTTGGTTTAAATAGACGCTGTTCTTCGCCGGTAGTGGGAGATGTGTCAAACACATTAGTTGTTTTTTCTACCCCATGTCAGCTTATGACGGCGGGATCTAGTGCCAAGTCCTTGTCTAGCCTCTCCGAAATTTAAGCACCATTGGTGAAGGCAAACTTAGGATTCAAGCCACTGGCACAGGTTTAATAACTCAGTGACTTCTAGCTTCAGTTCCGTTCCTTCCCCTGAGGAAGGGTATAGATCAAAGAAAGTGACATAGACACGTTTCTTTTTGAAAACTTACACTGCATAAGGTGGTGCGTCGTTCACAATAAACTCTAGGAATATGGCCCGCCGGGGTTCACTGTCTCCCGGCCGGAACACCACGTAATAATAGGCGATCTACGTCGCCTCGGTTCCCGGGTTTCGAATGTCGACCCGTTTCGGTAATGAGTTAAAACGATCATCTGGGGCATTAACAAGATTTTTCCTAAACCAAGATGTCTCCCCATAATTGACCTACATATGCCGCATGTCCCGGTACAAAATGTCACGAAGCCGGGAAAGATAATCCGAGGAATTTTCACTTAAAGGCTAGTTTTTCGGATTCATATCACAAAGTTGATGCAGGACGGCATAAAATCCGTGATCCCCGCCGGAAGGGCAGTCAGGTGAGGTGCCTCTGGTATGTTTCCCAGCTCACTCACGAATATAGTACAAGTGATAGTCGGGACTACTTAGCCTGTACTAATAACATTAACACTGCATAGGGCTTGCCCTCCGGGGATAGTTGATTAGCTGGCGCAGTCTACAAATTGATATCTGCCCGGAGGATATAGTTTTATACCCTTGGGTAGTCTAATTCTACCCCAGTGCAATCGGACGCTGTCTGCCTCCCCAACACAATAACAGTCACGGGTCGGTTGCTCCAATCTTACCATCGAATCTTTCAAGTCAGGATTCCGGTTAGAAGGATTGTAACCTAGTAGAGTTTAACACTGACTGCCTCCCTAGTACAGGAGAAGTCACAAAACTTAATAAGCCCCCTCTCTAAATCTGCGAATTTAGTCGTAGGAGTTACCTCAATTGAGATATTTTGTTTGTTTTCTCTAGACTCAATCTCACGGTCCAAAACGATATTTCTGTCCATGATCCAATAGGAGTAGAATGACTTTAGAAATTTGCATTCTGCCGTACGCACCCTGTTGTATAACGATGCTCCCTCGGCTGTGTCACCAGACTTTAGCACAAGTAGTGGAAAGCAGTAACGTCCCTTCAAGGTTGACTCCGACTACCGAGTACAAGACTCATCGTGCCGTAGTGGGTTACTGGTCCACTGCACCAGGGCGTAGCTCAATCTCACCAGATTCACTCCGTTCATAGCACATGTAAAAAGACATTAGAGGACTCAGATCAGGTTACATATACTTCCGGTGATCAGTAATGTTCCTTAGTTGCTTAGCCAAGGGCAAGGAATCAGGAATCCTAGTTATTCCTATCTGGTTGACACGTAACGCAGAGGTTGGGATATGCATCTCCTTACCTCGGCTCAAGGACTAGACAAAAGTCACGAGTTAGAGTTTTTGCCTCTCAGATTTTTGCAAAATCTTCCATTGATGGCATACTAGCCCACTAAGTTGTGGGCTCCCAACCGTTCTTTCTTGACACGATGCCTGTCTATGGCTCTGGATAAGCCAGCAAGTGCCCTGTGTGGTATCACGGCAGCGGGTCTAGTTGTCCATGTCCTTCTCTTTAAGTTTGATCTTCCAAGGAAATAAGGAGGGGGGGGGGGGGACCGCAGGTAAGCCCAAAGAACCCTAGAACTCCTCCGCTGGATAATATGATGAATTCACGAGCTGTGATATTAATAAGTCGAGCTGAGTCTACAGCTCTCTAATAGATTTTCTTTTTCTTTTGTGTATGAATCTCAATGTGAGATCTGACCATTTATACCTAGTCGGTCAATTATAACGAGGGGTACAGAACCCCTTCGCCGGAGAGTGTGATAAAATTACGAATAACGAGCGGCGAAATTATTCTAACTGGTTATACAGTTTATTCAAATTTTATTTTTAAAAGTTTTCTTCTTAAGAAATATATCATAGTTGCATCTATGTAGCATTAACAGAATGTACACACATATGATATTGTACAATTAATTTTAAGTCCAGAACATAATCCAAAGGATTAATGTTCAAGTTATGAGAGTACAAGAGTGTTCTCACTAAACATGCAATAGATCTCAAGTGTATGTCCAGTCATGTACAAGCAGATCTTCTTTGAAGTAACGCACTGCTTGCTTTCTTTTATATTTTTATATTGTATGTACACAATACAAAACTTATATTGTTATACGGATTCTCTGTTACCTATGGTATTTAGGTTGGTGGTTTTGATATTGTCACGAATGTCCCCCTCCAGTCTTAGATATCAGGCATATCGTCAATGATGGAGGGGCCACTATTAAATTATAGGTTTGATTCCCGGAGGGAAGTAAAGAAAACCTAATATTTAGTATTTAATCATTGACGATGTTAGTGCCCTCCCTGCCATCCCCTTCCCATTCGCTTGATATCTGAGTTGAATCTTGATATGTCAGTGAAGGAAGTGTGGACGCTAGAGAGCCAGCGTCAGGAATCCACACGTAAGAAATCCACGCAATGGGAAGCTTGAGTATAGCAATTATTAAGTTCATTTTTATTTTTTATTTTTTACGAAGTATTTTCGTAGTGAGTACCCAATCATAAAGACGATTCCATAAGAGAATACGCGTTGCACTTATGAGGTTAGTACTCCTGTCCTCCCGCGCAGTAGAATCAAACTAGCGACCGCGGTGTTTGATGGGAGACTATTATACTAATAGGCAATTAATGGTGAAGATGTATTGTTCTAACTTTTGATGTAATACTATCAGTTATATTATATTATAGAATATACTTGGTTTCATTATATTAAATTACAACAACGGTAAATCTATGGTATAGTTACAGTATATGGTATAGTTACAGTATAATCTTTCGGTTGCTTTAAGCAATGCCTCATTTAATTCAGATTAATACCATTGGAAAAATAAATCCACATAAAAAGTCTACAGCTAATGCAATTGTTGGTCAATACAATATACAATAATTATTTATTTCATTAAAATTGTGCTACAAACTCACATAGATATAAATAAATGTACACATCTGTTAATTCTGGAAATTAGATGGCGTTTCAACATAGCCCTCTGTTATCATTAATTAGTAGTATAGCCTTAATAATGAATAATGTAGAAACTAGCATAATGGTACCACATTATTCAATTGTTTGCCAAACAATCATACTCAGCCTACGATACCTTCTCAATATACAGTATACCATTAAGTTGGTCTAGTCCAATGTATAGCTTGACCAATTGCATATTATATAGTTAGAAGGGGAGTCTATGTATAGCTTGACCAATTGCATATTATATAGTTAGAAGGGGAGTCTATGTATAGCTTGACCAATTGCATATTATATAGTTAGAAGGGGAGTCTATGTATAGCTTGACCAATTGCATATTATATAGTTAGAAGGGGAGTCTATGTATAGCTTGACCAATTGCATATTATATAGTTAGAAGGGGAGTCTATGTATAGCTTGACCAATTGCATATTATATAGTTAGAAGGGGAGTCTATGTATAGCTTGACCAATTGCATATTATATAGTTAGAAGGGGAGTCTATGTATAGCTTGACCAATTGCATATTATATAGTTAGAAGGGGAGTCTATGTATAGCTTGACCAATTGCATATTATATAGTTAGAAGGGGAGTCTATGACTGTATAGCTTGACCAATTGCATATTATATAGTTAGAAGGGGAGTCTATGTATAGCTTGACCAATTGCATATTATATAGTTAGAAGGGGAGTCTATGTATAGCTTGACCAATTGCATATTATATAGTTAGAAGGGGAGTCTATGTATAGCTTGACCAATTGCATATTATATAGTTAGAAGGGGAGTCTATGTATAGCTTGACCAATTGCATATTATATAGTTAGAAGGGGAGTCTATGACTGTATAGCTTGACCAATTGCATATTATATAGTTAGAAGGGGAGTCTATATATAGCTTGACCAATTGCATATTATATAGTTAGAAGGGGAGTCTATTAATAATCTTGCTTGCAATGTATACGACTATTCATCCTAAGTAATATTATGCATTAATTATATATTGGCGATTAGTTTGGAATACCTTGACTGATACAAATTATATGAAGAGCCACTGATTTACATATACGGTATTACAATAAATGCACAGTATATGGAACGAGTGACTTACCCAACATTAGTTTTATAAACTAGTTGATATCACTGCTTCACATACACCTGGGACCACAAGGCATACAAGCACGCACTAACATATCAAACTACAGCTATTCACACAACACAATACCAGACATTAGGAAGCATGGTATCATCATCACATTCCCCAAACCCAACAAAGACCCCACGCTACCCTCCTCGCACCGCCCCATCACACTCCTTTGCTCCCCCTCCAAAGTAATGGAACGCCTAGTATTACAACTAATTACACCTGACCTACCCCTAGCTCCAACACAACATGGCTTTAGGCCACTGCACTCCACAAACACTCTTCTCACAGACCTTACACAAAGAGCTTTCAACGGCATCAACTCAGCTAGACCACCACACAGATCACTATTAGCAACACTCGACATTAGTAAAGCCTTCGATGCCATCCCCCGCCACAACCTAACAAACAAAATCTACAACACAAATATGCACAACAACACAAAAAGGTGGCTGGCCAACTTCCTAGCAGGCAGATGTGTACACGTATCTTTTGCCGGTCAGTCATCTAAAATCAGAAACTTTCCAAACGGAGTCCCACAAGGATCCGTCCTATCGCCCGCACTCTTCAATCTGTACATGCACGATATAACTACACCCAATACGCCCCAAATAAACTTAGCCTCCTATGCAGATGACATAACACTCACATGCACACACCTTGACCCCAAAAGAGCAACAGATCTTCAACCCTATCTCAACACACTACATGGCTGGTGCACTACAAACAGACTTAATCTAGCCCCAGCCAAATCCACCGCAACCCTGCTCACAAGATGGACAGGAGAACACGAATACGTCCCTCAACTCACCATAAACAACACACCCCTAACACATACACACACACCCAAAATCCTAGGAGTAACATATGATACTCATATGACATTCAAACAGCACACCACAAACATTAAAAAGAAACTGACACCCAGACTTAACGCCCTCAGGTCACTTGCTCACACAAAATTTGGACACAACAAAGAAACTACCACCACAGTATATAAACAATACATAAGATCAGTGATGGAATACGCAAGCCCAGCCTGGCCTTTAACCTAGCTGAAACACATCATAAGACCTTACAGACTATTCAAAACAAAGCCCTGAAGATCATTACAGGCTGCACAGCTACTGCACTCACAGATCACCTACATCAAGAAACCAAAATCCTCAAAGTCAAAGACCATCTGGACATGAGAGGCACTCAATTCCTGGCAGCAGCCTCCACGAACCAAGACCACCCACTAAACTACATGGCAACACACCCACAGACACCAAGAAATATCAAAACAACACCCAGCACACGGTATCACACACAATTATTGTCTTCTCTCCCTCCCTGCCCACCCCGAACCAACTTCCAGAAGCACATCCATACTCATATCTCTCACCGATCCATCCACTCACTCACAGACAACACGCAGCTGCATGCACGACCTCCCGAAATCCATCCTTCCGAATCCTCCCTTCCTTGCGAGGACAGAGTCCACCTAGCCAGGCTGAGATGCGGACACCATCCAGCTCTCCTGAGCTATCAGAAGAGACTGGATGACTCCGTTGTCGACGCCTGCCCGGGATGTAACACAGCACCCCATACCATTAAACACATCATAGAAGACTGCATTTCACACAACCACTTACGCCAACAACACAATCTACACTCAATGAGAGCTCTGTGGGAAAGCCCAATCGTGGCCATGGCCTTTCTCAGGGACTCGGGGCTGTTCGACCAGGCAGCTTAGGGAACAACAACAACAACAACATCTGCTTCACAAATTAATGAAATCCCTTAGATCGAGATGGGCCATTTGGTTGTTATAAAGCCATTCATTTTATTGGACAAATCAATGGTTGAGCGATTTGTTTGTCTACCCCGGTTTATACAATAGGTCGGTTGATGCACAACATAATTCAGACCTGAATTCTGGGACGGATGCGTTTTTTTAGTTAAACTCTCATCTGCCAATCTCCTATAACATAGCAAATAACAAGCAATTTTAATCATATTACTGTCCACTAAGTAATGGACTCTCTTCTGCTTAACAGTCTGCAATGCCGCAGACAATAACACTGACTTCAAATTTTGAATGTTATCCGACATTGAATCAAATCACCATTTCAATTGACTATCTGAATATTGTTCTATCAACTATTGTTGTTTTTATCGATTGGCATACTTATTATGTGTGTTCCAAATTAACCAATATTAATGTATATGAATACACTTTGTTCCTGTTTACTCTAACTCCTTCCCTGATTCTACCAAGGCTCCTTTTTCTTATTATATGCACATATTTGTGTAGCCCCCGAGTCGCGATGAATCTTATGGTCAGTCGGGGTTGCTAGATTAATCCTTTACGTACCAATGCCCCCTTTTTATTATATTCTGGCTACTATTAGACGATTGTATTCAATTTAAAAAGTGCCTCCAGCAGTTAACAGGCTTCGAACTATCTCACTTAACCATTTTTACTACGACAGATTCTTCATAAACTTCATAAAGTCATCTAAATATAGCTAGAATAAAATTAAAAAGACGTCGCCGGTACAGAAGGGGTTAAGTGTCGTGTAACGCACTGAAATGTAATGTAACCTGGAGAAGAAACTCTTCCTATTTTGTTACCGCAGATTGGTTGATCTGATATCATACTTGACTAATTGATTAGGCAAAGTATCTAAGATTAGTCATTATATCAGCCAATCTGTAATGTTAACTGATATCAATTTGAGTTGCTGTTATCAGAATTGTATGTGTGTATGCGGCCCATGGACCGAGAAGAACCCTTTGTTAAACTTTGTTAAATTCCCTGGACCCAGAAGAAACTTGTCTAACCATACACTCCGTTATATTATAGCCGCTGGATCGAGACTCGCCTAATGGTCGGGTGAGATGGAGACTGTGGGTGTCAGTCAGTGACGGGGCCCACACCACCTTAGCCCAGGTCCTCGTCAACGTTAAGGACATCAATGATAACGCGCCTTTTTTTCCCGAGGACTTCATTCACGCCTCGGTCATGGAGAACTCTGACGCTGGTGAGTTAAAGAAAGAAAGAAAGATATATGAATCCACACTACATTATTATAAGAGATGCCTACATGGATTCTGAAACCTGATAGTTCATATTCATATTACGCTATAATAAGAAGGAACTGCCAAAAATAATGCAAGCCTATCCATGCAGAAATGTCTTTATTTGTAAGTGAGTTGTGGAATGTGTTTTGCTGTGTTTATGTTCTAGAATGTTACCGTGTATGTACAGTATGTATGTATGTGTGTGTGTGTGTGTGTGTGTGTGTGTGTGTGTGTTCACGTCTATGTTCACTGATTTGAATATTATATTATATGCTGCCTTATATTATATAACATTATGTTTTCAATTAGATTTCCCACTTTTCCAATTATAACATCGAAGCTCGCCGGAAAAAAATCCTAAATTTGTATAGATCGTGATAAATATTTGCTCGTCAAAATATAATTCATTATTATTCTTAAAATACATATTACATTTGAAAGTTGGTATCGTTCTCACCAATTCTTACTGTAAGCTCAGAATAGCATTCTTATGTACGGTCGTAGTCAGGAATGTCTCGACAAATTTAAGAGGTACAATTTTGAAACACTGAAGAAATATTTTGATTAACTACTTGAGCCATAAAAAATGTATTCTTGTTACTGTTCACCGACTCGACTCGTTTAATCTTTAGGAGGTGATAAAGTGTTCATGGCTGTACATCTACCAATAGGGTGGCACCATCATAAATCATATAATTAAATAGTTATGCATTATAATTCCTATCATCTTTTCCCTGGTTTTGATGTCCGCGAAACTTCAGGGGTTTCAAGCCCATATAATGTTACATGAAAGTAAAGTACACACATGGGAAGATATCAATACAATAATAATAATATTTAACATAGAGGAATACAAAAATGAAATATACAGTATAATTATATCATCATCCTCGAAGCTACCTTTTTGTTCCTCAGGGAGTTAACCAACAAAATTTTCTTTGATACTATAATCCCAGGAAGTTAGCTTTCTGTACCCTTATCTCCGTAGTGGGATCTAGTGATATATATATTGTGACGCACCCCAGTGCTGGGCAACGCAACCTGATTGTACTCCTTGGTACTCCACTGTACCGCCCGTGATCTGGCTACCGTCAGCCGCTATGTATATTGAGTGTGACAACTTATAACTATGTTCTTTGTATCTCTGCAAAGGTCTCGTCATGTGCTAACCAGTGGTGGGTTTTGTTTTAAGCCATGTCGAGACCTTCCATTTAATATGTAGTATCAATAGAGAAGTTGATAGATAGGATAATGGGAATTCAGAGAGAGAGAGTGAGTTGGGCTTCAGAGCAAGAGGGTAGCAACACGCCGCGCTGCCGGCCGGGTGGTTGCCAGACGTATGGACTGGTTGGCAGCCTTGCCCTTATAGCTAGGCGCGATAGGGTTGGTAGTCCATTGTTGCCTGCCTGGGCTGGGCCCATGTTGTCGTACAGCACACTGCCTGGAGGTTGGCTGTGTGTTCCTGGACTAGGTTGCCTAGAACCTTTGAGATTCTAACATCCCTTGCTCTCTCTCCCCACTTCTCACGGTTGCACTCTTTCTCTCTGACGACATTACTCTCATTTCATTCTTCTCTCTACTTAAATGCATAACCTTCCCTTGAGGTCCTAAAGGAGTTTCAGCACTCACCTCTCGTATTACTCTTAGGACAAGCATATATTTACATGTATTAGATTTAAGGGGTTAATGTGAACAGCGATCTTCTTGATGAGGATAGTTGGTGAACGTTCTACATGTTCACGAGTTATATGCCCTGCTCATCATCCCATTTGTGACTAGACTGGTGCCATGTGTAAGAGCCCGACCATGCCCAGGAGTTGTCTGTAGAGGGACGAGGACTTAGCCTTGATTTGCATACCGAGCCAGGAGCGAGTGTAGCACCCGAGACTACAGCTCGCTCGTAGTGCCGGTATAGTAGAGTAACGTAATTTATCTGTCCTTGTGTTCTCTACAGTCTTCTCCTGGGTTCTCGCTTTCGGTGCTGGGACTCGTTGTTCCTGTGACTTGGCCTGCTAGCTAGAACACATGGGGATGATGAGTGGGATATATCTTTATTTTACTATGCATTGCAGCTCTCTTTAAGTATATATCTATAACACTTTACAATACACATTACTCACACACAAGACAACACTATTAATACTTTCATGTATCAATTAACTGCACTGTCGTTTTGCTGCTGTGTCCGGAGTTCTGTTGCGTAGGGCGCATACGGACTCGGAGGGGAGACAGAGTGAGAGAAGCGAAGTAGCCTATGCGGTAGTAGGCTACCGGCGCAGTACTGTTGCCTGCAACCTTTTAGTTATTCCAAGTATAGATTCATTATTATAATAAGTGACTACTGTTTATGTTCCTCCCATGTGTATTATTAGGTATCTACTGGATCATGAACATCTTGTATGCTACATGCTAGTGCATGTTAGTAGGGGACAGTTAGTGTAGTGCACGCGCTTTCAAGTAGGCATGTACATTTGTCATTTAGCATTTCACTGTCATACCTTTAGCCTGCTTCTATTCTACATTATTAGAGGCTTAATATTAACGTAGTTTCTTGAGTATTGCATTTCTTTAGTAATAACGTAACCTATAAATGTCTGAGGGAGTTTAGCCTCATAGCCTACCCCTGTTGTACACTTTCGCCGAGTTAAGGTACCTCGTTACCGTAGACGATAACTCTGTAGGGCGTTGGTGCTTTTGTTGTCTGGAGCATATAGTATTTGGGACTGGAATCGAGCGTGTCGTTGTCACTTAAGCCATTTCTGTCCTACGATCAAGAATCCCGAATATGTATTGCCGATCCAGCCGTAACAAAATGGCGACCTTGCACAAGATTCAGTAGTATCCTATCACATGTTTTTTGGAGAACTATTCTATGCTACCTAGTAGAGCTGGCTAGAATTTTCTTGCATATTGGAGGAATTTTTATTGTGTCATTATTGTATTGGTGGACTTGCAGATTGTTTCGTTAGGTGTCTAGAGTAGAGTCATTCAAGCATCTTTAACATTTTGTGAGTCGAGACTGCAATTAGTAATAAGCACTTTTTTTTGTTTATGAACAGCAATTGTATAACCAGCACTATGTCTAATGACTCATCATTTACGGGGGAGGATAACACGGTACAGCCTAGTGACCAGCAAGTACAGCAGATATTTAGGGAGGGGAGTGTTATAAGTGGAGAGAGGGATGCCCGGGCATTTTTGCAGACACCTTTGACCGAACAGCGCCTGCAGGCTATTGATTGTTACGGTCTTCGCTGTTTAGCCACGGTTTTGGGGCGGGACTGTCCTGACAGTTGGCCCAAGAAGAATTTGGTGGCATGTTTGTTGGGTGATGGGGATGGGGCGGTGGGTGGAGTGGGGTCTTGGGGGGTTCCCTCCAAGCCTCCATTCCACTCTACCCCTGAGCTGGGCCCTCAGCCAGCGAGTCTTAGCACGATGCAGCAGGAGGGTTCTCAATGGCAAGCTGGCTTACCCGTAAACACGTCTCGGTGTGGATCCCCCATTTTGTGCTCCCCCCCCCAGGCCTGTCTCCTGAGATGTTATTTCAGCTAGAACTAGCTAAGTTTAAGCTGCAGGAGACTCAGATACAACAGGCTAGTATAGAACGCATAGAGGTTGCTAGAATCCAAGCCAATCAGGATGCAACCAGGTACCAGGCTGAAATGGATGTCGAGAAGTCTAGAGTAGAGACCACGGGGCGTCATCTCGGTGGTGGGCACCGGGTTACAGACTCACTTTCGCATTTAATTAAGTTAGTACCCGCATTTGATGAGACAGCAGTGACTGAGTTTTTTGCTCGTTTCGAAAAGAAGTGTCGTGAGTATGACTGGCCGGAGGTTAAATGGGCAGCATTAGTTTCATCACGTCTAGTGGGTAAGGGGTTGAAAGCCTACGATGCACTGTCACTGGACGAGAGTGTCGTGTATGGACTGGTGAAGGAGGCTGTGCTCCGGGCCTACGAACTGCAACCCGAAACTTATAGATTGAAGTTCCGTGGCGTGAATAAGAAGAGCGACGTCAGTTTTATGGAGCACGCACGGGACTTAACAGATGCATGTAATAACTGGTTTCGGTCCGAGCACGCAGAGTCGGCTGAGGAAATTAAGCAACTTTTCTATCTGGAACAGTTTTACAAATGTACTGGAAACCGATCTAACGCTGAACATTAAGGAAAAATGTCCCAAGACAGTAGAGGAGGCTGCCAAGATGGCAGACCTCAGATTATCATTGATTCGTGGTTGCGGTGCCGCTCAGAGGGCTGAGTCAGGGCAGAAGGGGCGCTATACCCCACCCACCAGAGTTTTCGATAATAACAAATCCTATGACACACATAACCACACTAAAAGCATTGCACCTAATAACACCTACAAACACAAGCCTCTCCCGTTTACTAAAGGTCAGGCCCCTTCTTCGCCCGCACAAGGGAAGAAGAAGCCCATTGGGGATGTGAAATGTTACAAATGTCAGAATCTAGGCCATTATTCACGTGAGTGCCCTAGTAACACTCCCGCTAAGCCGGTGTCATTGGTTCACAGTATCGGTGTGTCTCTGAAGGCTGCAGCAACTACCCGGGGTAGGTTGTCAGCAGCTGAGGCACACGCGGTAAAGAAGCGTACGGAAGGCTCGACACCTGTCCGGGACACTTTCTGTAGCCATCGGGGACACGGGTTTGTGAGCTGGGGGAGTGAACTACGGAGGGTTGACTTGTTGAGGGATACGGGGGCTTCGCAAACTTTGTTGAGGAACTTCACAGGGAAACCGATAAATGCGGCCAGAGTTGTTGTGGTGCAGGGTATAAATGCTACGAGGTCATACCCACTTGTGAGGTTGGAGTTGAGAGTGGGAGAGGTGTGCAGGGAGCTGGATGTAGGGATCGTTGAGTGTTTGCCAGTTGAGGGCGTCGACCTTCTTCTCGGCAACGACTTTGCGGTGCCCACTTCCGGGACTCCACCCTTAGTCGTTGCCGAGAGGGCGGCCGACGTGGATGGTGAGAATCGGGAAAGGGTTGGGAGGTGCCAACAGGATGAGATGGCCTGTGTGGTAACCCGATCTCGCTCTGCGGCTCCTGCACAGCCTAGCACTCAACCTCGGGGACAGTGGAGGAAGGATCAGGAGAAGGTTGCTAAGGGCAGGAAAAGGGACATTGATTCTGCTGCACTTCTCGGTGATTCGGTACTTGGACCTAAAATAAACACGGGAGTTGACTCTGGCCCAGAGATGGTGTGTAACAAGGCAGAGTTGGGTAAGACTTCGCGTGAGGCAAGAGCTGTAGCGAGAGCCACTAATGCAGTAGAGCCTACTAGCCGGGTAATGTCTTATTACAAAACCATCTTGATGCATTGACGCCCGGGGACATAAGTGAGCAGCAGCTGCAAGACGCTAGCCTAGCTCGTTATAGCAATGGTGCCATAGAGTTGGAGGAAGATGGGGATGCGAAGCCGGGAGATTTCTTTAGGCTCAACAGGATATTGTACCGCAGATTTTTAGACCCCAAATCGAAGTGGGAGGGCGGTGCGAGGGTAGTAGACCAGGTGGTTGTTCCAAATAAGTATAGAGAGTCCTTATTGTGTCTGGCGCATGATGTGCCGGTGGCGGGTCATTTGGGGGTAACAAAAACATTGGCGGCATTGGGCAGGTTTTTCTGGTGGCCTGGGGTCAAGGCTGATGTCTGTGCATGGGTGGCTGGGTGTGCGACCTGCCAGACAACGGGGAAGCCTAACCAGACAATCCCGAAGGCACCTTTGTTTCCCATACCTGTCACTGGGCCTCCGTTCAGCAAAGTTGTAGTAGATTTGGTTGGCCCTTTCCCGCCTACTAGTAGTGGCAATAAATTCCTGTTGACAATCATGGATGTGGCTACGAGATACCCGGACGCATACCCCATGAGAAACGGCTCGGCAAAGGCAGTTGTTAAAAACTTATTATTGTTCTGTTCCCGTTATGGATTTCCACGTGAGGTGCAGTCAGACCAGGGGAGCAATTTTACATCCAAATTGTTCAAGCAAACCCTTCAGTTGCACGGTATATGTTCTGTAGTGTCGTCAGCCTACCATCCCGAGAGTCAGGGAGTCTTGGAGCGCGGTGGCACTCGACCCTGAAGAGTATGCTACGCTGTTACTGTGCAGAACATGACACTGATTGGGATTTGGGTCTGCCGTATGTTCTGTTCGCTGCACGTGAAGTCCCAGGAGAGAGCCTGGGGTTCAGTCCAAATCAGCTAGTCTTTGGCCATAATGTGAGAGGACCTTTAAGTATGGTGAAAGAGATCTGGGAGGGCGAAGAGAAGCCGGGGTCTGTACTTAAATATATCCTTGAGAGCCGGGAGAGACTTATAGGTTGCATGGCAGCGGCAGGTAATAACTTGGTTAATGCACAGGCGGTCATGAAGCACCAGTATGACGCCAAGGTGAAGCTTCGGGAGTTTTCGGTGGGTCAGGAGGTAATGTTGCTTTTACCTTTGCCTGGACACCCCCTTTCTGCCAAGTTCATTGGGCCGTATGTGGTGGCTAAGAAACTGTCCGACCTTGATTATCTCGTTGCAACACCTGACCGTAGGAAAAAACATCAGTTATGTCATGTTAACCTCATGAAAGAGTATGTGAGACGCCCCTCAGAGCCTCTCACTGTCCCTGTGCTGGCCTGCAGCGGCCAGGGTGGAGAAGGAGGTGGGGACAGTCATGCTGCTGAGGAGGATAGCTGGGACTGTGTCATTTCCGCGGAACAGTGGGCGGGGAATACTGAACAAGAGGCTAGGCAAGCTGTAAGTCACCTGCCTGAGCACCAGGGTGCTGCTGTCCTAGGCCTGTTCAGGTCATACCCCTCTGTTTTCGCCGAACACCCAGGTCTCACTACTCAGGTAACGCACGACGTGGACGTCGGTGATAATGTGCCCTTCAAGTCAGTGCCCTACCGTGTGCCCCCGGTAAAGTTGCCAGCTTTACGGGAGGAGTTAAAGTACATGGTTGAGAGAGGGATGATCACTGAAGGTTATGTGAAGTGGACATCACCCGTCACGTTGCAGCCAAAACCTGACGGCAAGGTGCGGTTCTGCATAGATTTTCGTAGGCTAAATGGCTTGACCACCACCAACCCTTACCCTTTGCCTCGAGTTGACGACAGCGTGGACAAGATAGGGAATGCAAAGTACCTTACTAAAATTGATCTTGTAAAAGGCTACTGGCAAGTACCCCTGTCGGACCGAGCTAAGCAAGTTTGTGGTTTTGTGGTAGATGGCAAGACCTACCAATGTAACGTAATGCCTTATGGGCTTAAGAACGCACCTGCCACGTTTCAAAACCTGATGAACGATATTTGTGACGAAATCCCTAACTGCACGGTCTACCTTGATGACGTGATAGTATATGATGACGATTTTGAAAATCACCTAAGGCACGTGCCTTAGAGACCCTGTTTAGGAAGTTGCACGATGCTGGGCTGGTGGTGAACCTGAGGAAGTGCGAGTTTGTAAAGGCTACTGTGCAGTATCTTGGCTTTGTGGTCGGGTTAGGCCGGGTGTGCCCCCCCCTGAGCAAGATACAGGCTATCAATATGTTTCCCAGGCCCACCACTAAGCGCCAGGTCATGCGGTTCCTAGGTATGATAGGCTATTATAGGCGCTTCATCCGGGGATACTCTACTGTCTTAGCACAGTTAACTGATCTACTGTCGAAGTCAGTGAAGTTCTGTTGGGCTGCGGAGTGTCAGAGGGCTTTCGACCTAGTCAAGCACCTGCTGTGTACACATCCGATTTTGAGGGCCCCAGACTTCTCCAGGAGTTTTCAGCTGGCGACTGATGCCAGCGGTGTGGGTGCCGGGGCAGTGTTACTGCAGACTGATTCCGAGGGCTTGGAACACCCAGTGAGCTTCTTTTCTCGCAAGTTTAATTCGGCACAAAGGAATTACTCGACTATAGAGAAGGAGCTTCTGGCTATCGTTTTGTCGCTCAAACATTTCGAAGTTTATGTTCCAGCCTACGGCCCGGTAGTGACGATTTATACGGACCATCATCCCTTGAAATTCCTAAATCAGTTTCACAATCGGAATATGCGGTTGACCAGGTGGTCCCTAATGCTCCAAGAGTATAATCTCAACATTCAGCATATTGCCGGGAGTGAGAACGTGATAGCAGATTGTCTATCAAGGGTTGATGATCCAAGATAGTCGTGCACGGTGTGTGGGTTGAGCAGGAGTAAAATTAGGCTATCATAACGCCGTCCAAAAAGATTATAAAACAATAAAATAAACGAGAAAACTCTTTCTTTTTTTTAGTTTTGTAACTCTTTATTGTTGTAGCATGATGCATGCAATATTGTGTTTTATGTATAATTCACACTTCAGTTGTTGTGCACCTTTTGCAATTAGTGGCAGCTAAGGGTAGCAGGTCGGTTGGTTGCCTGTCAGATTTTGATAATGCTTCTAAGGTCGATTATCTAAAATCTTGGGGGGGCTGTGACGCACCCCAGTGCTGGGCAACGCAACCTGATTGTACTCCTTGGTACTCCACTGTACCGCCCGTGATCTGGCTACCGTCAGCCGCTATGTATATTGAGTGTGACAACTTATAACTATGTTCTTTGTATCTCTGCAAAGGTCTCGTCATGTGCTAACCAGTGGTGGGTTTTGTTTTAAGCCATGTCGAGACCTTCCATTTAATATGTAGTATCAATAGAGAAGTTGATAGATAGGATAATGGGAATTCAGAGAGAGAGAGTGAGTTGGGCTTCAGAGCAAGAGGGTAGCAACACGCCGCGCTGCCGGCCGGGTGGTTGCCAGACGTATGGACTGGTTGGCAGCCTTGCCCTTATAGCTAGGCGCGATAGGGTTGGTAGTCCATTGTTGCCTGCCTGGGCTGGGCCCATGTTGTCGTACAGCACACTGCCTGGAGGTTGGCTGTGTGTTCCTGGACTAGGTTGCCTAGAACCTTTGAGATTCTAACATCCCTTGCTCTCTCTCCCCACTTCTCACGGTTGCACTCTTTCTCTCTGACGACATTACTCTCATTTCATTCTTCTCTCTATTTAAATGCATAACCTTCCCTTGAGGTCCTAAAGGAGTTTCAGCACTCACCTCTCGTATTACTCTTAGGACAAGCATATATTTACATGTATTAGATTTAAGGGGTTAATGTGAACAGCGATCTTCTTGATGAGGATAGTTGGTGAACGTTCTACATGTTCACGAGTTATATGCCCTGCTCATCATCCCATTTGTGACTAGACTGGTGCCATGTGTAAGAGCCCGACCATGCCCAGGAGTTGTCTGTAGAGGGACGAGGACTTAGCCTTGATTTGCATACCGAGCCAGGAGCGAGTGTAGCACCCGAGACTACAGCTCGCTCGTAGTGCCGGTATAGTAGAGTAACGTAATTTATCTGTCCTTGTGTTCTCTACAGTCTTCTCCTGGGTTCTCGCTTTCGGTGCTGGGACTCGTTGTTCCTGTGACTTGGCCTGATAGCTAGAACACATGGGGATGATGAGTGGGATATATCTTTATTTTACTATGCATTGCAGCTCTCTTTAAGTATATATCTATAACACTTTACAATACACATTACTCACACACAAGACAACACTATTAATACTTTCATGTATCAATTAACTGCACTGTCGTTTTGCTGCTGTGTCCGGAGTTCTGTTGCGTAGGGCGCATACGGACTCGGAGGGGAGACAGAGTGAGAGAAGCGAAGTAGCCTATGCGGTAGTAGGCTACCGGCGCAGTACTGTTGCCTGCAACCTTTTAGTTATTCCAAGTATAGATTCATTATTATAATAAGTGACTACTGTTTATGTTCCTCCCATGTGTATTATTAGGTATCTACTGGATCATGAACATCTTGTATGCTACATGCTAGTGCATGTTAGTAGGGGACAGTTAGTGTAGTGCACGCGCTTTCAAGTAGGCGTGTACATTTGTCATTTAGCATTTCACTGTCATACCTTTAGCCTGCTTCTATTCTACATTATTAGAGGCTTAATATTAACGTAGTTTCTTGAGTATTGCATTTCTTTAGTAATAACGTAACCTATAAATGTCTGAGGGAGTTTAGCCTCATAGCCTACCCCTGTTGTACACTTTCGCCGAGTTAAGGTACCTCGTTACCGTAGACGATAACTCTGTAGGGCGTTGGTGCTTTTGTTGTCTGGAGCATATAGTATTTGGGACTGGAATCGAGCGTGTCGTTGTCACTTAAGCCATTTCTGTCCTACGATCAAGAATCCCGAATATGTATTGCCGATCCAGCCGTAACAATATATATATATATATATATATATATATAACTGTATATATATATATATATATATATAACTGTATATATATATATATATATATTCCCAGGAAAAAAATAACATTTGATTACCAAGCTTCCGTCTATTCTGTGGAGACATCTTCAGGGTAATATATATATATATATTAACATGTAATCAATATAATCAAAATTAAATAATGGGACATCATAGGTTTACTCAACATTGGCTTTGGCATCACCCTTTCAATTACTTTCCAGTAGATAGTCTCAAATGACTCGTTTGGACAGGGGTAACAAATTATTTTCAGACAATGTTTAGCTACTGTTGACCGTTTGACTTGTACTGGTTCCTGTAGTTCAACAAATAAGTGACAAATTGCAACATAACTTACCAATCTGTGGCATGATGATAAACTACAGCAGACTGTACTAATCAAACGGTCAACATTAGATCATTGTCTGAATATAAGTTGTTACCCATGTCCAGACGAGTCATTTGAGATTAGTTTGACAGTTCTACCATGGTATACAGTGTTGGGCAAAAATCAGTGCTCTAATGTAGAGTAAATCTATGATATACCAATATCAAATGTTGATTATATTGACTATTTGATTGTGTGTGCCAATTTTGATACTTGTATCACAATATGCACAATTCCCACAAATTCTGCACTAAGCTGCTACAATATAACGGGAAAAAGGTATCTTTGTAAAATAGTGTACGGCCAACGTATCACAACATTCCATCTTGATTTTCACTTTCACAGTGAATTGTTCGATAGCTTGTCATTATTTCTACTCTTCATTATTAAGCTTTTGCTGCTCATACAATTACTCACACCTCTCTTTATATATCTGTTCATCTTTATAACTGCTTCCATAGCATGGGATAATGGAAGTATTCAGTGATACTGAGAACAAAAAAAGTGGACAATGGCCTGACTCATGCCAATGGCCTGACTCATGAAATTCTTTACTCGATTGTGTTATCCTATTGTGTTATTATATTCCTCCATATATATCATAACATGTCGGAAATGCCTCTGACCACCATCATCAAAAACACTTATTTATATATATTATCATTTATATGAAACTCTCAACTTACCATTAACACATGGGGAAAAACTGAAATGAAGGTTCAAAACCTACTAAGAGTGAACCTGCAGATGAGTGAGGTACAGCTGGAGAGAGTGCATTGTGTGGGACCAGTACGCTATCAACAAGGAGGGAAAGCAGTACTAAGAGTGAACCTGCAGATGAGTGAGGTACAGCTGGAGAGAGTGCATTGTGTGGGACCAGTACGCTATCAACAAGGAGGGAAAGCACTACGACCACGCACTATCATCGCTCACTTCTCTAAGTTTCCAGATCGACAACTAGCACTTCAAATCTCAAGAAAACTGAAGGATACGGACATTTATCTTAGCGAGGATTTATGAGAGGCTTCTTTGCAGGGAGTAGCTACCAGATTTAAAAAGAGCCCGGGCAGAGGGAAAACTAGCTTATTTTAACCATGTGAAGCTAATCATTCATGATCGAAAAAAAAAACAAAAAAACATTGCTACAACATATGGCAACCAACACCATGGACTACAGAACCTGAACATATGGAGGAATCTCGCACCACAGGTGGAGCAACAGAAGGCCTGCCGGCACAAGGACGGGATACTGATGTCACGACTGTTTCACTGGTGGTCACTGCTACTGAGGAAGAGACTACAGGTGATGGAGAAGTCGCCGCTGAAGGGAGCGTCACAACTACCAAAGGGACAACTATCACCGTTCGAGACACCAGGAACAACAGAAGCACACAAAAACACAATTATAATACATACATGGTCGCAAGTGATATGTGGTAGTATAAGCTCATCATACTATAAGCCAATAGGCTATTTACGAACTTTTCTGATTTAACTGATAGTGAATTGATTGACTTATTGATAGTCGGCATAAACACAAATATTCTACCCTTACATCACATTAATAATATGCACTATAATCCATTTGTATCGAACAGATATAATGAATGTTTGAGTCACTGTGATCCTGACAATAACCTTCTCCCTGAAACAGTCAATATAACAACCGAATACTTTACCAACCCGAATTTGAAAATTTAATAAAGAGCCGTGAGGGAGATTTAACTACTCTATTTCTTAATATAAGAAGTATCCCTAACTTTTTTTTTTTTTTTTTTTTTATAAATCACCCTACCATATTATTCAGCGTGCATATCATGGGATTTTGTGAAACTCGACTAACGAATGATCTAGAAAGTTACTCTAAATGTTTTTGATATATTTTGTAATAATCGAGATCGACAAAACAAATGTTTTTGTATACGTTAGAAATAATATTAAAGCTAAAATTGTTACTGATATAATTATGTGTAAGGAATGAGTGTTTAGAATCTATTTAATTGAGTTGTTCGGTGTAATGAATAGACGGCCTTGCTCGAACAGTAACTCGTTTAAGGAAATACTAAATTATTTTTTAGATAGGAATATATGCATTAACAAGAAGTGCTACATAGTAGGGGACTTTAATATCGATTTACTTAAACATGGTCAGACCAAAAACGTCAAGGATTTTGTTAGTGTTATGTTCGGGCATGGCTTCTATATTCATGTATAGACAAACCAACGAGTGCTTCTCTCATAGATCAAATTTGGACAAACGATATTACTACTATGAACAAAGTGGAATCTTGCGTTCAGATATATCAGACCATTTCGCACTTTTCATAAATTGTAAAGTAAGTAACAGTCTAGTAATACAAATATCTCATTTTCATATCGTGACTACACGAATATCATTAATTCTGATATTCTACATGTACTGGAGGAAACCTTTACAAATTTGACTTTAGACAATGATATGTCTACCTCATACGATCGTTATTTACGGTACATAACGAGTTTAATAGACGAAAAGCTATCGTAGAAAACTATAACTATTACTGGTAAATCACTTACTAACCTCTGGATAATGAAGGAACTCGTTGAACATATACAAAAGAGACACGAGTTATATAATAGATATATGAAGAGACCTATTACATTTTGGAAGAATCTCGAAAACATAGAAATAAGATTAACTATCTGTTAGCTTCTCTAAGAAAAATCATTATAAATCAAAATGTAATAAAACAGCGGGCAATTGCAAATAGACCTGGAAGGTAATTGACAAGCTGTTACTTAACAAACAACGTAAACAATCTAATATTGATAAGTCACTAATAGATGGTTAATTAAACAATGATAACTACTCAATAAGTAATTTTCTTAATATTTGTTTTGATCTATTGGAAAGAAGTTGGCAGATGGTTTACTGTAAGTCAATCATCCCCAAAGGACTTTTTAAGTGGTAGTTATCCTCCATTCAAATTAAAGCCTACTAACTAATGCTAATGAAGTTATTACAATTATCAAGGATTTAAAATACTGTAGTCCGTTTAATGATGACATATATACTGTAGTCCGTTTAATGATGACATATATGTCAAGGTTATAAAACATAACAAGTGTCATCGCTCCTATATTATCACAGTAATTACATTTATGTTTTCAGACAGGTTTATTTCCTAATAAAATGAAAACATCCGGGTGTCTAACTATCGACCTATTTCAATCCTGCCAGTACTAAGCGAAATATTGTTAACGTTTAGTATTTGATCGTCTTATTTCCTTTAGAGTCTAATAAAATCTTGAAAAAAAATTATGTATTTAGAAAGGGCCATTCTATTCAAACAGCGGTGCTAAACTGTATTAACGATGTAACAGAATCACTTAGTGCAGATAAATACACAGTTGGCATATTCCTAGATCTGAGTAAAGCATTTGATACAATAGACCACATACTTTTACAAACAAAATTGCATCATTATGGCATTAGGGATCAGTCTATGTGTTGGCTTAGAAGTTACTTACAAGAGAGAGAACAATTTACAGTAGTCAATGGAGTAAGGTCTAAATGTAAAAAGGTAACAACAGTGTCCTCTTTTATTTGTGTTATATATAAATAACTTTGTAAACTTATCAAGTATATTGTAGAATATATATTATTTGCAAATGACACAACAGTATACTTTTCAGGTTCTAATTTAGCCAATGTTGTTCATACTGTAAATAAAGAATTAAGCCATATATCAACGTGGACGTTGGCAAATAAACTTTCTCTATATGTTTCTAAACCATAGTATACTGTATTTGCGAGCAGAAGACCAGTCATTGATGACATTGATATTAAAGTGGGTAATACTTCTATTAATAGGACTCATTCTATAACATTCCTAGGAGTTACATATTGACGATAACATAACATGGATCACCTAACATATGGCAATGACAAAGTGACAAAGTCATTAGGATTACTATATAGTATATACGATCAACAATTGTTTATCTACAGTTATCCTCTTGTCATATTACAGTTTCTTGTACCCGTATTTACAGTACTGCAATATAATTTGGGGATCTGCAAACACAACACTATTTCAACCAGTTTTACTAACACAAAAGAAAATTGTACGATTAATATATCAAGCTCATTATCTAGATTCTAGAACATACTAATCCTTTCTTTATTTAAATCCCAAAGTATACTAAAAATAGCTAATATATGGTACACCGTATAGAAATACTTAAGTTTGTACACGGATAAATCCAATGCAGCATACAAGGACATGTATCATACAATACTGTATCACAGGTCCATGCATATAATGCTAAAAATAAAAACCTTTTAAGACCACCGAAGCCGAACACCGATGTATATACAAACAATGTGTTTCCTATTGTGGATGCATTTTATGTAATCATTTACCAGAGACCATAACACGTATAACAAATAAAGTCACATTAAAAATAAAAATAAATAACTTATTGTAAATTAATATTAGACTGCAAAGCATAATTAGGCAATTATATGAACGGTATACAAACTTATTTCCTATGATACGCCATGATATGAGTAAAATTACTATTGTTAACCAGGAACTTCTAAAAACGATTCTTATTTAAGGAGCTTAGCATTGTAAATTGAAGCATATACGTTTATATGACAATCGTTTTATATTTATAAGGCTAAATCAAATATGTTTACTTTAACTTTGACCCTGTACAATCTGATGCCTCATAATGTTTTGTACCCAAAAATAGAAGCAGAAGTTACACACGCAATTTTAGTGGCTATCTAGTTTGGAGTCTGATGTCCGATATGATTTACTAAATAGTTTTGATGGAAATGTATGAAATAAACCAATAACGATCATTGTCTACAATCTAAGACTAAGCATATAATATTGACTCTGACATGATTAATTCAATGTCAATATACTACATTCCCAACCTTTGTTCCGTCGTATAGGATCAGAGGTGACGGTGGTGGCAGCTACAGACAGAGATGATCCACATGAGGGCCGTAATGCAGTCATCACCTACTCGGTGGACAAGAACGTCATTGATGAAGCCTCGAGCACACCCATCTTCTCCATCCACGCCACAACCGGAATGTCAGTTTATTAATTAAGGGGGGTCACAGGATTTGTTTTATCTTTCTCTCCTTTTCTCTCTTTCCCTGGCTTGTATCCATTCGGCCCCATTCAGCCAACTGTTTTAAGACGTTTATCCCCATTTAGATGTCGATTTCTTCCTGGCGAGCGACAGCGAGCCAGCATTGTATGGAGAAATCCTGCTTCGCCGGAGATTTTTTTCTATCGAAAAATTTACAAGTTTAGCTTGCTGTCAAAACAAAAATATATATATATGCTGGCTCACTACCGCTAGCCAGGAAAATATTGACACCTGGATGGGGGTAAACGTCTTAAAACAGTAGGCTGAATGGGGCCGAATGGATACAAGCCAAAG
This sequence comes from Paralithodes platypus, assembly GCA_032716605.1. Classification (NCBI taxonomy): domain Eukaryota; kingdom Metazoa; phylum Arthropoda; class Malacostraca; order Decapoda; family Lithodidae; genus Paralithodes; species Paralithodes platypus. The sequence goes on from CM064539.1 coordinate 14,407,806, forward strand.
AGAGAGGGAGAGAAAGATAAAAATGCATGGTGGGCTCCCTTAACAGTGAACAGGGTTTGGAGCATTTAACATTACCATCCCATCAAACTTACTATCCACAATTACCATCACATTACTTTATGTATTAATTCTATGTTAGTCTACAAAATCGTAAAGACATGGGATGGCAAGGATCCTAGTAAGTCAAACATGAATAGTGGGGAGATTGTAGGTACCAATCGAGCAGGGCAACACCCAGGGGAGGCCTATATGCATTTAATAAGAAGTTGCTGGAACTCCTGTTTCATTTGTCTGGCTTCCCCTACTGTTTCTGCTTGTGCCTCACCTACACAGAATGATCCAGCTAGCTCTCACAAACACCTCCTCCTCTTCACTACAATAAACCAGCACACCACACTTCTTTCTGATACACAAAATATAAACAAATAAAACTAAAACAAATCTCTAAATTTAATATGAATAAAGTAAATAGTCTAGCCTCGGAGTCCCCAGGGGAAGGACCATAAATGCCTCCACACACCCCTGACACTCTTCAAGCGACCCCTCAAAATTCTTTGGCCCACGGCCTGTAACTCTTACTAATTATTAACTTCTGCAATATTCGGGGCCTTTCCTCTAATTTTCCCTCTGTTGAGCACCATCTTTCCTCCTGCAAACCTGATCTTCTTTTCCTCACTGAAACTCAGGTGTCTGAAGCAACTTCCAGCAGCCCCTTCTCTGTATCCTCCTATATCTCTATTATCTATCTAAGTAGACTGGGATGGTATGGGCATGTATGTGGAGAGAATGGATGAACAAAATTGGGTGAACAGATGCAGGTTTGTGATTGTGGAGGGAGCTTCACCAAGGGGTGGACCGAGGAAGGCCTGGTATCGGACTATATGTACCGATCTCGAATCCAAAAACTTGACAAGTGAAGCAGCCCTTAAGGGGAGGTTTTTAGTTTGGTCTCTAGATATCCATCAAGCTTAAGATTACACCCCCTTGAGCCCCTTTCAAGATAAATTTGTACATTTTTCGGTAGAAAAATGTCCCGGCTGAGAGCCGGTTCCTCTTAAATTACAGGCTCGCTATCGCTCGCCAGGATAAAATAGGCACCTAAATAGCACGAAAGGTCTTAAAATTGACAGAAATGGGTTGAAAGTTCTTAAAATCATCAAAATAATGGGGCGAACGTCTTAAAATTAGAAAAGCAATGGGGCTAAACATGAGGGAGAAAGGAGTCAAGAAAAAACTCCCTCAAGTGGATATCTCCCCTTAACAGTGTTGCATAGAACGCCGCCATTAGGACAAGAGACTGAAACTGCATGTATGTATGGAGCACTCAGTCTTAAAATGTTATGTATGTATGTATGTAGTTTCAATGCCAAAGGCGGTTGTTGTGCATACATACACAACAAGTTAACCCTCTCAGACATATTACGCGATTTTGAACCTATTAGGGTTAAAGCCTTTGTTACCATCAGGGGTATTTAGAAACGTTTAGTTTAGTTACTTCAACCTCTGCAGTTGTCTTTGAGTTAGCTGTGGGCAGAAAACTAATTTTGGAGAGGTAATAATAAGAGTGAGAGAACTCTATTTCGTATTGCTAATCTGGCAACCTCTGCATTATATGAGCATGAAAGGGTTAACTTGCTCTTGTGTTACCGACTTCAACTTTATGGCTCAAACTATCCTCTCACTCTCATGCTAAATATGTCTGTGCTTTCTATGTTTCCCTTAACTCTACTGACTTTCCCAAATATTCTGACTATCTAAGCTCTGAAGTGGAACACATCCTATCCATTTATCCTTTCTCAGAAATCTCTATCTTAGGAGATTTCAACGTTCACCACCACCAATGGCTCTCCTCTCATTCCAGTGACCAACCTGGTGAACATGCCTAAATCTTTTCTATGCTAAATGACCTAGATCAGTTGGTTCAGCAACCCACCCGTATCCCGGACCACTTCAGAGATCGGCCCAACATTCTTGACTTATTTCTAACTTCTAACCCTTCCTCTTATACCTTATACTGTCAATCTTTTCTCTCCTTTGGGCTCCTCCGACCATAAACTTATCTCTGTCACCTGTCCTATTTTTGAAGTATAGCCACCCGATCCCCCCAGCCGGCGGCGTTTGTGGCACTTTGCCTCTGCCGACTGGGAGGCTCTCAGGCAGTACTTCTTTGATTTCCCATGGAATTATTTTTGCTTCCATGGCCGGGGACCCTCGGAGAGTGCTGAACGCATTACCGAGGTAATCCTCTCGGGCATGGAGGCATACATTCCATTTTCTTTCTCTCATACTAATGCAAACAAATCTTGGTTTACTCATGCTTGTTCTACTACTATTCGCTATCAGGAGGGAAGCATTTAAATTGTACTGACAACTTCAAACTCAAGAATCTCATTCTTCCTATGTTTCTGCCAGGAATCAAGCCAAATCTGTTCTTTGACTCGCCAAACACTGTTTCATCAATAATATATGCACTAAACTATCCCAGTCTAGCTCTTACCAAGCTTTCTGGCTTTATTAGGGCTCTACTTGTTTATCAGTGAGGCCTTCAATGTGCCCCAGATTGTCTCTAGTACTTAGTTGCTAGTGTTTGTGTGTGAGGTGTTTGTGTGTATGGTATCTAGCTACGTGATCACGAGTCGGAGCGGGTGGTGGTGGATGGGATATCATTCCAAATGAAGCCGCTACTTTTAAGTTCCTCGGTGGTCTAGTGGTTTAGTTGCTGGAGTGCTGCACTACTGGCCTGGGTTCGAACCCTGACTGGGGCATGACACAAAATATTAATTTATTAGGGTTCTACTTGTTTATCAGTGAGGCCTTCAATGTGCCCCAGATTACAAGTATCCTACTCGAGTACTTAGTTGCTAGTGTTTGTGTGTATGGTATCTAGCTACGTGATCGCAAGTCGGAACGGGTGGTGGTGCATGGGATATAATTCCAAATGAAGCCACTACTTTTAAGTTCCTCGGTGGTCTAGTGGTTTAGGTGCTGGAGTGCTGCACTACTGGCCTGGGTTCGAACCCTGACTGGGGCATGATACAAAATATTAATTTATTAGGGTTCTACTTGTTTATCAGTGAGGCCTTCAATGTGCCCCAGATTACAAGTATCCTACTCGAGTACTTAGTTGCTAGTGTTTGTGTGTATGGTATCTAGCTACGTGATCGCAAGTCGGAACGGGTGGTGGTGCATGGGATATAATTCCAAATGAAGCCACTACTTTTAAGTTCCTCGGTGGTCTAGTGGTTTAGGTGCTGGGCACTACTGGCCTGGGTTCGAACCCTGACTGGGGCATGACACAAAATAATAATTTATTAGGGATCTACTTGTTTATCAGTGAGGCCTTCAATGTGCCCCAGATTACAAGTATCCTTCTTTAGTACTTAGTTGCTAGTGTTTGTATGCGAGGTGTTTGTGTGTATGGTATCTAGCTACGTGATCACAGGTCGGAGTGGGTGGTGGTGGATGGGATATAGTTCCAAATGAAGCCACTACTTTTAAGCTCCTCGGTGGTCTAGTGGTTTAGGTGCTGGAGTGCTGCACTAATGGCCTGGGTTTGAACCCTGACTGGGGCATGACACAAAATACTAATCTAGGCAAAAACCTCTCCAAAAAAAATTCTTCTTCGTCTTTCCCTCCCCTGTTCCGCTCTGACGGCACAGTGTAGGCGGGCTTTGTAGTGATGCACTGAAACAAAGGTCAGCAAAAATACATCCCAAAAATATATTTCCATAAACACACAGATTGGAACTCGAAACTTTAAAATTTCCAGTCCAATAGCAATACCTTTCCACCACACCGCCAATACAAATGGAAAATAGGTCCTTTGGCGGGAACTGTGAGTTTCCATTTTCGACAGGTTATCGAGCATGGATTAAGGTAAAGAAATAGAGCGGATTATTTAGAAGAGGCCTAATTACTTTACTATAAGCCCAACGAAAAACAAACTTTCTCTATCCAGTAAAGTAGTAATACACTAATAAACTAGCATAACTATCCCAAAAACATAATGATACAATGGGATTCTATCAATCTCTCTCATCTGCTCTCATCTCTTGCCTTTCTAAAGTTTTTGAAACTATTCTTACTTCCAAATTTCTTAAGCATTTCTCTTCTCATAATCTGCTCTCAGATCGCCAGTATGGCTTCCTTAAGGGTCGCTCTACTGGTGATCTTCTTTCATATCTTACTAACTCTTGGTCATCCTCCTTTCGGGACTTCGGTGAGACTTTTTCTATTGCACTAGACATATCGAAAGCCTTCGATAAAGTCTAGCACAAATCTTTAATTTCTAAACTACCCTCCTTCGGTCTCTATCCCTCCATCTGTGCCTTTGTCTCTAATTTCCTTTCCGGCCGTTCCATAGCCGCGGTTGTGGACGGTCATCGTTCACTTCCTCACCCTATAAACTCCGGTGTTCCTCAGGGCTCTGTCCTATCTCCTATTCTCTTTCTAATTTTTATAAATGATCTCCTCAACTGTACCTCAATTCCCATCCATTCATACGCAAACGACTCAACCTTACACTACTCCATTAGCTTTTCAGAATGCCCCAGCCAGCAATCCCTCAACGACAAACGTAATGAAGCCATAGAACTCTTAAACCTGATCTAAATACTATCTCCAATTGGGGCAGAGAAAACCTAGTTACCTTCAATGATTCCAAAACCCAATTTCTCCATCTATCTACCCGTAAGGAACTACCAGCGGACTATCCCTTATTCTTCAACAATACAAAAATCAATCCTTCATCTTCTCTCAATATTCTTGGCGTCTCCTTTTCTTCTGCTCTTAGTTGGAACGACCATATTACAAAGGAGTACAAAGAAGTACAAAGAAAATCAAGCAACAACAGATCTAGTGACCCTTCTAGGCTGCTTGTCCTCCAAAACACTGATGATCAAGTGTCCAAACAGTGGTTTAGAGTGGGTAAGGGAACATTGGAAGGGGAACTAATGTCCGTGGCAGGATTAGGAAGTTATTAGGGGACTGATTGGTTAGTAACTGAGGGGATGATAAAATAAAGTTATTCATTTACAAACGCAGTCAGTCGCGGGTTTGATGCGAGATATTTGTCTATGCGGAGTTTAAATGAATCAACGGTGCTGCAGTCTATAACGTCTCGGGGAAGCCCATTCCACAAGTTGACAACTAGATTGAAGAAGAAATTCTTAGATTCGTGTGAGTTAAAAGATTTACCAATAATTTTGCAACCGTTTCCCCGCGTGTAATTAGATTGGTCGATAGTGAAGTACTTATTACAGTTCATATTGTCGATGCCTTTGGTGATATTGAACACTTGAATTAAATCACCTCTTAATCCGCGCTGGGTTAAAGGAAATAGATTTAATTCTCTAAGACGCTCTTTGTATGGTTTGTTCTTTAGGGTAGGTATCATTTTGGTAACTCTACGTTGAACTCGTTCTAGCTTGTTTATATCTTCTTGGTAATAAGGGCACCAGGATTGAACGCAGTATTCCAGAAGAGGGCGGACTAAGGAATTGTAAAGGGTTAGGATAACTTCTTTGCATTTATGCTCAAATGACCTGCCTATAAAGCCAATGATTTTGTTTGCCTTCTCAATAACTTCTGAACATTGTTGACTCGGTTTTAGGTTACTCGATATTGTTACTCCCAGATCGGTTTCTCTGTTTACATTCTTAAGCTGAGTGCCATTCATCGAATAGTTTGCTTTCTCATTTAGGTATCCGATATGTAGTACTTTACATTTATCCGCATTGAAACTCATTTGCCAAATTTGGGCCCAACATGACAATTTATCTAGATTGTGTTGCATATCGTCATCTTGTTCTTTTGAGAGTACGCTATTTGCAATTTTTGTATCGTCAGCAAATTTTGAGATTGTACATGTGAGACCCTCATCTATGTCGTTGATGTAAATTAGAAAGATAATTGGTCCTAGTACCGATCCCTGGGGTACCCCGCTACTTACATTGGTCCATTTAGATGCCCTACCATTTATGACTACTCTTTGCATTCTGTCGCTGAGCCAATTTTCTATCCATTTCAACACACCGTCTTGTATTCCATGCGCTTTTAGTTTTAGCAGTAAACGTTTGTGGGGAACTTTGTCAAAGGCCTTTTGAAAATCAAGGTATATAATATCTACAGCTTTACTCTCATCGTAGAGGTTGAGGATATCGTGGAAGAAGTCTAAGAGGTTTGTTAAACAGGAATTTTGTTTACGAAAGCCGTGTTGAGTATCTTTCAGTATGTTATTTTCCTCTAAGTGATTTACGAGTCTGTCTCTTATGACCGTTTCTAGCATTTTACATACAACTGAGATTAAGCTAATTGGGCGATAGTTACGGGGTAGGGATTTGCTGCCTTTTTTTAATATCAGTGTTACGTTGACTAGCTTCCAATGATCAGGCATAGTTCCAGACTGCAAGGATTTATTGAATAATAATGTCAGTGGTTTGGAGAGCTCATCCTTAGCTTCTTACCAGTCTTGCTAAGGCAGCCTCCCAGAAGCTGGGTTTGCTCCACCGCCTTAGGGTTTTTTTTCTCCCCTGCTCAGCTTCTTGCTCTCTACAGGGGCATAGTGCGTCCTTGTATTGAGTATTGTTCACATGTGTGGGGAGGTTCCTCTCACACCGCTCTCCTAGACAAAGTTGAAAGGAAGGCCTTTCGTATCATTAACTCCCGTCTAACTCTCTGCAATCTCTCTCTCTCTGCCGCAATGTTGCATCTCTCTCGCTATTCTATCGCTACTATAATAATCAGTGTTCCTCAGAGCTTTCCCAGTGTATACCAACTCCTTTACGAAGGGCACGTGGTACCCGTCTTGCAACTCAATCCCACCCCTACTCTGTGCAACTCTCCAACCCGAGAGTGAAACGTTACTCTCAAACTTTCTTCTACTCAACAGCTGAACTCTGGAACTCTCTCCCAGAATCAGTCTTTCCCTCTTCCTATGACTTAAATTGCTTCAAACTCTGTGTTTCCAGGCATTTTGGCTCGAATGTCCCTTGATTTTGGCCCTGTCACTCTTTCAACTATGAGGGAGGCACTCGCTATAGGCAGTTCTGCCTTTTGTCTCCCTCAATCACATAGAAAAAATAAAATAAAATAAAATCTATTGCCGGGTGGCTATACAAAAAACGCCCCCAAGCGAATCTGTCCCCCTTCGGAAGGACAACCTGTGCCAGTGCAGGATTGTCCACTCAACTCATGGGGTCCGTCCGACACCAAAGCCTCTATGTATCTACTTAGCACTAGTTTTTCAACAGTTGTGGGTGGCTAGTACATTCACCAACCTACTTCAACCTTAGATGAGCAGTAAGAATTTGTATAAGGTTTAGTCCCCTAGACGGGTTGCTGACCATGGCTGACGAGTCACATCCACCCAAAGGGATTCTCTACACAATATATTTTGTAGGGAAAATTGTTGTTTGAATTAATACAGCGTTAAATGCTTTGTATATAATAGCCTCAGAACTGTGCAATAACTATACTATACTGTACGTTTATTTTTTATTTTTTTGGGGGGTTGGAAGATCGGGTTGCTAAACCTGAACTCTTCAAAAAACACAAACAAACACAAATATGCAAAAGTAATTATGAACAATAACAATGTCCGTTGCAATCCCCCTCGACTGGCCGTTTTCAGTAAAACCCCCCTTCCTCTCTCCATATTCCCCCCCCCCCTTGTCCTTCTTATTATCAATGTGTCCTATTTATGAACCCCCCCAAACCATCAGGACTTTTCTAGACTTTCATCACTCTGGTCGAGGGATCCCCTAGGCCAGAGTGAAAATTCGTATCATCAAATGGGCTAATATGAATAATAATTTTCAAAACATTATTTGTTTTGGAGATATTATTTCGAGTTTATTACCTTTGTCCATTAGTGATACTCTCATAGTAATTCAAATTATGAGATCTGGGCCATGTGTATTTCCAGGCTGCGGACGGCAGTGTGTTGTCTGGACCGGGAACAAACACCCTCCTTCGTTATCCAGGTGGTGGCCTCTGACGGTGGTGGTCTCAAAGGTCAGTCACATACAGTTGCCCACACATCCACCCAATTTACAGATACTTTGAATTACGATGAGTAGAAAATTTACTTCAATATTCAAAATAATAGAGTAAGGTTATATAAATTCCTTGTCTATATAATATATTTTTGATTAAACAATAGCGCTGTGATAGTCTGACGAGAGAAGAGCTATGTTTAACTTTTTCCGTACGATAGGGCCTTTCTTCCTATTAGAACTTTAGAAATTATCATTAGACGGATTAATTCTTTTCGAGATGGATCTGTGAGAGTTGATATTAAAATTGAGCTTACTGTATATTTTTACCTCTTTCATTTGCAAATGCATTCTGAATAACATACATACAAGTTTAAAGACCGTTTTGTCAGCAGAGAATGTGGTTACAGTCTTGCGTCCTAAATTGCGGCTTTCCAGGGGGCCCTGTCAAGGGCTGCCTTTGTAGTCAAATTTCTTAATTTTGAGATTGCACAGGAGTACCTGATCCCACGTCATTCTAGTTCTACCCCTATGCGCAGCTCCCCCCAAGTTCACAGTTCGGCATTTCTTCACCCAGTTCTGATCATCCATTCGCTCCACGTGTCCAAACCAACCAAGTCGACTCATGCGCATCACGTCACTGGCACTTCTAATGCCCAGACGCCTCCTTAATTCCTCGTTCGATACCCCGTCCCTGAGGTTAATCCCACATATCCATCTCACCATTCTCTTCTCATTCCATTCCATTCTATTGATATCCTCCGCTTGAACCAGCCACGTCTCCGAGGCATAGCTCATCGCACTCCTAACATACAAGGTATACAGTACACCTTCCCTTTAAGGTGACGTGGGAGTCCTCTCATGGGCCAGGAGAGGCAACAGCTCTCTAAACTTCCCCCAGTCATTTCTGACTCTAGCAATGGAGCCAGCCTCAGCGCCACCTCCGGCGGAAACCGTATCGCCCAAATAGCACAATATATTCACACACTCCACTGTTACACTGTCAAAATCAACAATAACAGGGGGGTTATTTAACACAAGTTATCCCATGCACACTGCACATTCAAAGTCTATGATTCACGTCAATGGTCCTCTAGCCACACTACACATCTTGTGTACCCAGTCACTACAGATGCAACATTGACTGTAGTTACTTCCCACCCCTTCCCACATACTGCGCATGGATAATCATCGTTTCTTTCCATAGTTACGCGCCCTACTCCCCGAATCATGACCTTTGTTTTTATCTATGTTAACTCTTAGACCCTTGTTTGCCATACCCTCCCTCCATCTTTTGAACTTTGCCTCTGCTTCCTGCGCACTATCTCCGATAAGTACTAGGTCATCTGCATATAACAACTCCTATGGGAATCTTATTCTAAAGTCCCTTGACAGAGCCTCCAGGACATGAAATAACATGAGCATAATACCATAGTATTGAAGGAATTGACCACTTGCCAGTTTCAGCCTATGAGGAAGTTGGAGCTAAAAATATGGATATTTAGCTGCATTACCAGCTAAAGTACGGTTGTAGTGCATATATAAGCACATCAAATAAAATTCAACATAATTTCTATCCATGTAATTTCTATGTAACATCGATGTTTACGCCTCTAACTTTCTTATAGCCTGAAACTAGCAAGTGGTCAATTATAAGATCGTTTTATACATCAAAAGTAATGTTTGCAGACAGTTATTTTCGGGCTAAGTCATGCACACCATATTCTGATGTCATGCGAGATATTAAATAAAATAATGAGAAAGACAACTCGTCCAACATTCACCACCACCAAGCATTTTTCCTCTCTGCCCACCACACCTCCAAGCCACAAGGAATAAACCACCATACACATCGTACATCAATGCGTCCTTCTTCCTCTCAACCACACCACCACCATGATGAAGAAGCCAAGAAGGACTAGCCCAGGTACCCCACCTCACCTCCAAGCAACAATGAAACAACCACCATAAACAACATACGTCCAGGCGCCTTTCTACCTCTCAACCACACCACCGCCATGACCGTGAGAAAAGGTATGAACACCACAGCAATTGTTAAGATCATCACTCAGTTGGAAAACTGTTCTTACTATCACTGGACGCAAGACAGTAGTAAGATTTGGGCCACCCTTGTTGTACTCTTGCTAGTATTGACCTAGGTGCACTGGTATCCTATTGAGCTACTGCAAGAGAGATCTTTGTTGTTGTGGGTATCAACAAGGAATCCCTATTAGACACTTCACTGGTTGTAACTAATATCCTTCCCTACCCCAACCGAGGTGCTATTGTGGATAAAAAATGCTGCCATGGTAAGCGCTATATCCGGGATAGACCACCCAGGGCTCTGCGAGAAACCGTCTAACCATAACGGCACTCGGCAGGGAGTCCTTCCAAGATAGAAATATCTTGGAGAAGGCCACAATATCTCCATCACCCCCCAGTTCTGAAAGACTCTTATAACGGTCAGAGTAGTTAAAATTTGTTGCGTTACAAACAATTATCTTACGTTCTCTCGATAACGTGTTTTGATGCGCTGGCATATTTACACACAATATTCAAGACCCAACCTCAAGACTCTGGAAGTTCTGCATCAAAACTCTTATGAAGACCAGAGTAGTCAGTGAGCTGTCTCCTGCGTTAACTTGATTTTTCTTTACCTATGTACTGGCATATGGTAGGTATCATTCAAGGTCCAACATCAAGAGTTTGTGTACAGTTCTGGAAGACTCATAAGGCGGTATCCCACTGCGCTTACTTTCGGTGGCGAACGCTCTGTGACTGTGTTTTTTTTCTATGTCCGTTAATTCGCGGCGAATAGGGCATATTCAGAAGCGAATGAAGTCGAACAAGGCGAATTATGTCGATTACAGTGCGACAGAAGTACGATCACAGTGCGATTGTGGTGACTATTTAGGCAATAATGACGAATGATGTGCGACAATTGATGACGAATCAGGTCGAATGTGGCGATCAATGATGACGATAGTAGCGATTGCAGGGCGAATGTTGGACGATGTGATAAGAAACACCGCAGAGATTATGCGAATATGGCGAATGCCGTGTGTGTGTGTGGGTTGTAGTGTGTGTGTGTGTGTCCATACTTTTATTTCCATAAGTATTGGACAGTCTAAATTTAAGTGTAATCTTAAGTAATAAGTAATAAGTTTGTAGGAATAAGAATACAAATAATATGGTTTAGTATAAATGGGAAGAATATTGAATTATGTTCTGTATTAGATATTAAGTAGTAATATATCGTTCCTATAAACTTAGGTAATTAATTAAAGGCAGGGAAATATCTCCCGACCTGTTTGCCCACACGCGGACCAGCAGGGGTCCCGCGATTTGTCTGAGAGCACACTCGCTCTTCGACCACCGTCCGTACCAGACCTAACTCAACTGGTTTCTCACCTCACCTCAATTCCATTCCATTAACATGTTAGTACTAACCATAACGTAGCTTTCCACCGATTCAATGATCATCTCTTATCGTCAGTATAAATTAAGTATAGAGGCCCCCTTATATCTTTAGCTAAAATAATTTCCTCTCTGATCATCACTTGTCATCACACAACTCTGCCATCAACTAGTTGCCTTATTCCACTCCTCAATAACCCTACCCGTCGCCTACGATCCAACAACAAGGTAAATATACTATTGTGTGGTTTGGTATAACTCTACAGTCTACTTACTTCAAGAATAACCACATAATAAATGGTCCTTCGAACGAAAACAATTAATTAAATCATCTCGGTTTCTGTGGTATGCCGTCGGAGGCACGATTGCGTTGTTGTGTGTCAGCGGCGCAGCGGCTGTGATATTGTGTTGTCGGCCAGGCGGCTGCGAGGGTGCCACGCATTTAATTAGTACCCTTTAGAGTCCACACTAACATGTCTTGCGCATTTTATAAGCATGGCGCTGCAGGGGGAGATATTGGTGAGGAAGTTTTTGTATCTGAGAGGGCTCCATACCCTGGGGAGATTGTTTATTCGGCTTGTTTAATTTTCGGTGCCGAAGCAACAGCTCTGGTGGTTCGAACTTTTTTCTGAAATTAATATGTAGGTTCGCCCAACACTCGCATTCTAAAGTATCACTAGTTAGGTTAGCAGTACCTATTCAACATTTGAATATATCTCTATGGTTGGCCTAAATATTGTCTTAACATGTAAATTTGTCATTAAATTGGCCTAACCTAAATTGAGTATTTTTATGTTAGCCTAACCTAAGTTTAATTTTCATTAAATGGTTTGAGTTTTGGTGTTGAGTAAGTTAGCCTAACCTAAATTTGTATTTCCAATAATTAAGCCTAAACTTATAAATTATGTTGGCCTAACTTCTTGAATTAAAATATAATCTAGCCTACCAAATTAAATTATTAGCGATTTAAAGTGTTGGCCTAACCACATATGATAAACTAAATAAATTTATTTCAAAATGTGTGTTCTTATTTTGATCTTCGATATCACCATGTAATAAGTTCCCACCAATGAATACCGCCGTTGTGTTTAACCCTTTCGCTGCGGGTGACGTTCTGGAACGTCCTGGCAAGTTACAGCAATTTCCCGGCTTTAAAAGCCTGTAAAAACTGTAAATATCAAGTGTCAGTGGGCGGGAGCGTGAGGCGCCCACCTCGGTCCCTCAGAGCAGCGAGCGGCTCACTGAGGTAGACTGTCTCTCGTGCGGGTCTCTCTCTCTCTCTCTCACAACAGTGTAGTCAAGCAATCGAGTGCTACCAAATAGCGGGTTTCCCGCGTTTCACTGGCACCGCTGCGGGTGAACCAGACCACGTACGGGGCCCGTTCTGGTCTCATTTTGAAGCTATTTTCGACTAGTTTTCGGCAGAATAGAGTTCATTTAATGCAGATGCTTGATTTATCATTCAGGAGTGCCTGAATATGCCCTAAATAGCCCAAACATAGACACAGCCAATGGGTTAAGTGTTGATTCCGAACCGAGTTTGATCGGTGGAAGAATTTTTAGTATAACTAAATAAGTTGGTCACAAATTATTTTGCAATATTTGAAAACAAATATGGATTTTATATGCTCTAAACATCATATGAAAACGTGTTTTAAGCCTCGGCCCAACCTAATAAAAATATATGTTACTAAAATGAAATTTTTTCGTAACATGGTTGTCAATGACTTCCTATAGACGGCACCTATTCGTACACACACCATTTTCACCTGTCTCCCGCTGTTGCTGGCATGCAAGGGCTAGTTTGGTAGCCCACGTACTGGGTACTATGAATCCGCTCTTGCTGGCATGCAAGGGCTAGTTTAGTATCCCATGTACTGGGTACTATGAATCCGCTGTTGCTGGCATGCAAGGGCTAGTTTAGTATCCCACGTACTGGGTCTAGGTTAAGTTAGGTTGGGTTGTTTGGTTAGGTTAATATAATAGGTCTTAGAAACAAGATTCATAGTTGCGGTAGTATTTACAGATACGCCCGAATACTAAATGTGCGGCGGCCGCCCAACCGCCATGGCACCGGTAAGGGTTCGTGTTGTATCCCACGTAGGCCTACTAGGTACTACGGACACATTGTAGGCGTTAGGTGTGGATTAGGCTTGTATCCAATGTACTAGGTCTATGTTACTGGATATTTATGATTTAAATAAGTGCTACGTTTTCGATAAATCTGGTTATATGGCTTTGCAATTAGGGAAATCATGAGCCGATTTCCGACATTTCGTTAGTCTTTTTCGATTTTCAAAATCCGATCCAAGTTTTGCCAAAAATTGGCTCGGGTTTTCCAAAATTATGCTTTTTGGGGTTTGCAATTTAGGGAAACATGAGCCAAAATTCTAAATTAGGTTACTTTAATTTGTTTGCTCTTAAAACTCGCAAAATCCGAGCCAAGTCTTGCCAAAACTTGGCTCGGGTTTTCCAAAATTCGGGTTTTATGGCTTTGCAATTTCGGGAAACCTGAGCCAAATTTCGAAATGAGGTTACTGTAATTTTTTTGTCTACAATCTCGCAAAATCCAAGCCAGCTTTGGCCAAAACCTGGCTCGGGTTTTCGAAATATTGGGTTTTAGGCCTTTGAAATACCTTAAAACCCGAGCCAAGTTTTGCTAAAATACGTTTTTATCGCCGTTTTACGCATTTAACCCCTCATTTTCCCTGTACTTCATAGCCCTCCCCACTATCGGGTGGCGTGTCTTAAGATCGTTGTATAATGGAGAAAACGGTTTCGCAGAGGGTTGTAATTATTTCCAAACACTATATATTGATGAAAACTAACAGGGAAAAATAAAAAAATCCATGGGAAAATTAGTGACCATCTTATTTAGTTTTTCCGAATTTTTCTCTTTTGGCTAAACTTTGGTAACAAATTTGTATTTCGCAATTTCCATCCGCTTTTGACTAAAGGTAACTATGGACGATCTAGCCAAAGGCAAACGCTGTAGGGCAGGGATTAAAAGTTCATTAACCGTCCTGTCAAAAGATTTAGAGGGGTTCTTGGAAGCCGCAACACGGGTAGAAGTCGAGGCAAAATTGCATAGCGTGCAGACACAGGTTGCCAAGTATGAAGACAATCAAGATGTTTTGTTGCCGCTATATACCTTTGACACTGAGTATTTTAAGGAAAACCAAGAGGATACCATCTACTTATTTGATATGAATGGGATAATCGCTACTCTGAAGGAGAAACTGGGTACACCAGAAAGGCATAATCAGTCTGAAGTAAAAAAAGTATTGGCTGTTAAATTGCCGCACCTGATTTGCCCACCTTCGCTGGCGACTCCACATTATGGACAAGATTTTGGGATATGTTTAGATGTGTGGTACATGACAGGACTGATTTAAGTGCGATTCAAAAACTAACAAACTTAAGGGGTCAGCTACAGGGAGACGCCTATAAACTAGTAGAAGGCTTTACGGTTGAGGGTGCAAGTTATGGCCCTGCCATGGACTTGCTTCAGGAGACCTTCGCATCCCGACAGAGTAAAAGCAGCTTTCATCATGAACTTTCATGACCTTGTCTCACCTAAATGTCAAACAGCACAACTAAAGGCTTTTTACGCCAGTATGGAAAGTGCGATGCGATCTATGACTAGTCAAAGGGTAAGTTTAGAGGAATTCTGCGTGCTGACACTATTGAATAAATTGCCATAACCAGTTAAGGAAACCGTTAGGAGGGAGATAGGCGATCAGAGTCTAGATTATAAGACTTGTACACTGTGTTTTCAAGCAGAACTCTGGAACATAGTGAGTCAAGATACCTCTGTGAAGGAATTTCCTATGGCTACAGCTACATTTACGACACAGAGCGGTAGCAGCCAATTTGCCTGTAAATTGTGTAGTGGGAAAAATCATCTCTGGTACAAATGCTTTAAATATAAGACAGGTTCTCTCAGAATAAAGAGAGCCAGGCAACTACAGCTCTGTGTCGGGTGTCTCTCCAGTGAACACAGTAGTAACGGGTGTACAAACCCTAATATTAAGAATTGTAAATTCTGTCATGACAAAAATGTTCACTCCCTGTGCCAAAAGCAGAGAGAGGTGAGTTCAGCAGGTGGTGGTAGTAGTAATAGACTAGAGTCAACTCCAACAACCTCAACAACGATGTCCGTAAGTATGAGTAAACAGACAGTAATTTTACCCACAGTTCAGCTGCCTGTAAAGGGTAAGTACAAGAAGACCGTAAAGGTCAGATCGCTACTTGATCAGTGCTCGCAGAGGACTTTCGTGAATAACTCTGTATTATCTTCCCTTTCTTATGAATCGAAGGGAACGGAACAATTGAGTCTTCACGGCTTCACCGGAACACAAACCTCTCGTGAGTATCCTGTTGTAGCACTAAAGTATATATATCGTGGCAGATTTCATCGTCTTGACGCAATAGTTGTCGATGATCTCCCCGAACACAAGGGAGAAACTAGTCTCAAAGTTGAAATCACTAGTTTACAGCATCGCGGCATAAAATTGGCCGACTCATACGTTACCGAGACAGCACAATTAGAGCAGCTACTACTGTAATAGGTGCCGACCAGTACTACAACATAGTGCGACCTGGCTACAAAAAAGCAGGAAATTTGATTTTACTTCCTACCAAATATGGATATGCCTTTAGTGGTTCTTATGCGGCAACCACGTCTAGCTCCAACACTGAGGTTGTTACAATACTTATAGTGGCAGTGACCCCAGTAGATCAATATATGTCTACTGGACAATTTCCATGTCATAAAGAATTAAGTGCTTTGTGGGATTTAGACCATATTGGTATCTCACCTAAAGAGCATTCACATGCCGAACGGCAAGCTTTGACCACATATGAGGAAACAGTCACGTATGATCCTGAGAGTCAACAGTATCAGGTACACTCCCCTGGACCGAAGAAAAGGGACGGTTGCCCACCAACAAAGGTTTGGCTGTGGGTAGATTAAGAGGACTCCAGAAGAGATTTATTGCTGACCCTGGGTTTTTTAAGCAATATTCGCAGGTAAGTTCTGATCAGTTGTCGCGTGGTTTCATTGAGGAGGTTCCATTCGATGACTTTGGGTCATGGCACTATTTGGCGCATCATGGGATCATAAAGGAAAGCAGGACTACTCCGGTGCGTATTGTATTTGATTGTTCCGCTACGGTTAACCAGTACAGGCCCAGTCTCAATGACTGTCTGTACATAGGACCATCTTTAGTACCGGAGTTAGCTTAAGTCTTGTTGAGATTCCGTCTGCATCAGTATGCGAGGGTCAGTGACATTGAGAAGGCCTTCTTGATGTTGAAACTACATGAAGACGACCGAGATTACACCAGGTTCATGTGGCCAAAAGATCCTCTTCGTCTGGATTCAACTCTTTGTTGTTATCGGTTCCAGGTTGTATTATTTGGCGGTACCTGCTCCCAGTTTCTGCTGAACGCAACTATCCTAAAACATCTTTCCCTTGTTGAAGTAGACCCAAAGATTGTACAGGAAATTAGGGCCGGGCTATAATATCGATAACCTCCAATGTACGGGGGACAATGAAGATTCCCTTGTCCGTGCATACGGTATGGCTCGTGAAGTTATGGACAATGCCCAGTTGTTCCTGCGTCAATGGGCTACCAATAGTCCTGTTCTGAAGGTGCTACAAAAGGATGGTGTTGCTGCTGAACAGCAGGAACTGGTGAGAGGTCTTGGACTAGTATGGGAGACGGCTTCTGATTATCTTTCCTTTGGAGTACAGTACACTCCGGTCGAGCATGTGACAAAGCGTGAATGTTTGAGATTTTCTGCCAAACTCTTTGATCCTTTAGGTGTTTTATTGCCAGTGTCTAATAGGTCTAGAATATTTCTCCAGCAATTGTGGAGACTAAAGATGGATTGGGACGAGGATCTTTCTGAAGACTTGAACACGGAATGGCTGGGGATAGTAGATGAGCTGGTATTCTGTAGTCATATTAAGTTTGCTCGGAGGGTTGTATACAATCATGCTGTATCCCTACATGCATTCGCTGATGCCAGCAGTATAGCATATGGAACTGCTGTGTATCTTGTTGGGTCAAAAGGCAGCCATTTGGTCATGGCAAAGGCCAAAGTCACACCAAGCAAGTCCCTTTCTATTCCTAAAATATAATTAACTGCAGTTTTGCTTGAAGCAAGAATTGTAAACTTTATTGAGGTAGCCTATGAAGATAAACTACATATCTCTGAAACCTATGTGTGGAGTGACAGTCAGATTACCCTACACTGGATAAATAGTAAAAAGAAATTACCACAAACCGCATCGACGAGATACATGCCCTAGTCCCGACTGCTCATTTCTGGTATGTGTCGACTAAAGAGAACTCAAGTGATATGGTATCTCGTGGCGTGTCTGCTAAGTTTTTTAGTTCTTCTGCGTTGTGGTGGAATGGGCCTAGTTGGCTACCGAACCCCGATGGATGGCCAGAAGACATAGTTCTCAAAGAGCAGCCCACTGGTATCGTGACGCAAATCGTAGGCACGGTGCCCCAAGATGACACACAGTTATGGGACTGGGACAGATATAGCAGCTATGAAAGATTACAGCGTGTCACGGCATGGGTGATATGTTTCATCAAAAATGTAAAGGCAAAATTAAAAGGCCTTCCTCCCACAGTTAGTGCTCACCTCAACATAAATTAAGTCAAGCCTGCAGACAATATTCTACTCAAATTATGCCAAAAAGAAAGTTATTCGCAGGAGTACTCAATACTGGTGAAGGGTGAACAGTCCAGAAATAATTTAATTTGCCAGTTAGGACTATACCTGAAGGGAGAGATTATACATTGTGGAGGCAGATTGAGATTAGCGGCTATCTCGGAATGTGCAAGTATCCAAAACTTCTGCCCTCCAAACATCCCTTGACCCACCTAATTGTAGATAGGTGCCATCGGCTCTGTTGCCATTATGGAGTCTGCCACGTGGTAACCTACATAGGACAGAAATAGTGGGTCCCTATAATCCGGCAGGTGGTGAAAAAAGTACTGTGCAATTGCCTAAAATGTCGTCGGGTACAAGGTAAACCCTACGACTACGCCGGACTACCCCCTTTGCCTGTCCTGCGGACCATACCTGGAGAACCATATAAGGTCACTGGGGTGGACTATAGTGGAGCAATCCCTATAAAAAACTCACTGGTCAAGGCTTACATGATCCTATTTACCTGTGCTGTCACTAGATCAATACACATCGAAGTAGTCAACAATCTCACTTGTGATAGTTACCTCCACGCTTTCAGGAGATTTTGCAACCGACAAGGTTTTCCCCTTATCATCTTGAGTGACAACGCAACTTCGTTTGTTGGGGCCTCTAAGTACAGTTGTCCACAGATGAAACAGAGACAGCCTTGGTCTGTCCAAGACCTCAAATTAAAGTCCTCAATAGAGGGCAGCACAATTAGTGCCTATGAATTATCTGGAAACATTAATGGTGTGGGGGTAGAAGGTGAAGGTATGGCGTGAAGGGAGGGAGCCGAGGGAGGGGGGAGGACGGTACAGTAGTGGGAGGGGTAACCAGCGGCGAGTGGGAGCAGGTGGGGGTGGAGGGAAGTGGGTGACCAAATACTTTACTGTGAAAGAAAAATAAATTTTGCGTTTTTATCATAATGTGGGATTATAATTGCAAAATATTGGGAGTCGTGAGGTGTGTGTAGCATAATAAACGCGCTACAGGCTGCTAACTTGCTCTCTCTCTCTCTCTCTCTCTCTCTCTCTCTCTCTCTCTCTCTCTCTCTCTCTCTCTCTCTCTCTCTCTCTCTCTCTCTCTCTCTCTCTCTCTCTCTCTCTCTCTCTCTGAAATAAACCATATGAAGAAAGACTTAAACGATTGAACCTGTTCTCATTAAAAAAGAGGAGGTTGAGGGGTCAGCTTATTGAGTGCTTTAAGATACTAAAAGGTTTCGACAAAGTCGATGTAAATGCACTATTCACATTAAACAATACTAATCAAACTCGCGGAAATGGAATGAAATTAAAAACCAAAAAGGCAAACCTAGATGTCACAAAGAGTTTCTTCACCTACAGTGTGGCGACAGAGTGGAATAAACTACCAGCGAGAGTGGTGGAGAGCGACACAATAAACGCCTTCAAGGGAAGGCTTGACCTCTATCTGCAGAGGGCTGGGGTGATATGAAAAAAAAAAAAAAAAAAAAAAATGTATGTACAGTATATGTATGTGTGTGCACTGTACAGTATGTATATATATACTGTATATATATGTGTGTATGTATGTATGTGTATATGTATGTGTATATATATGTATATATATGTATATGTATGTATGTGTATGTGTGTATGTGTATATATGCATATATGCATATTATAGTTTGTAAGGCCAGACTGCCTAGTAAGGACCTTGAGGTCTGTGTGGTCTGTGTATCTATGTAGCTCTATGTAGCTCTATGTAGCTCTCTCTTCATATACAATATATAAGTGACATATAGGCATTCAAATATATGATATCTTATATCTCTAATGTAGGAATACTTAATTGTTTATCTCTGCTTAGAGCGCCTACTGAGTTGTGATATCGGGAATGTGGTATTGTTCAAACATGGGAGCGTCAGATACAACTGAACTACCTGTTGGTTACCTAACAAGAGGGAAATCTAGTAATTGTTTTTATTTGTCAGTTGGTGAGTCAGTCAAACTTCCAATATTATAGTTAGTGTTTCAGCATGATGGTGAGTGTATAGGTCATAGTAGTAACGAAAGTATGCAATGCATATATGGTGTATATAATACGGTCTCAATGACACGCCAATTAAAGTGTTTTACAAAATTAATATACCGGAGGTGTTATCAGTGTTGGCATTGCCACGGGTATATAATCGCTTTTCATTATACACCTCCATAAGAATTCAAACAATATAATATTATAAATGAATAAAACATTATTCAATATAGCCATCTATAAATAATCTATTTTTATTAATTTCACTCTAAAGCAGAAACCAGGAAACAAAGGATGACTAACATTTATTTACATAGCAATACACCTGTTCAAGAAAAGCAACCAGATATATATAATATGTCAATACATTTCTCAAAGTTTCGGTATAGAGGCGCAAAATACCATGTCATAAAATAATATCCCCACATTGAAAACTAGGTTATATTTATTGACCAAACCTCTTGGTAGATATGCTCAACAATAATGACGCAAGGGTACCGGTGTAAGCCTAATATCAAGTGAAAACACGATTATGCAGAACCTTTCCGGTATATCAGGTATTTTTTGTTACGTTTTGACGGCATCAGTAGAAGTGTAAGCGTTAAATGAGATAGCGTTAGGGCCATTCCTTGCTACGGGCTCTAAGCTGTATACAGTTGGTTAGTGCCTCAGAGATATGAGGATACGCTTCTTCACTTATTATGGCATATAGTAAATGAGTTCATTAATTTTTGGCGGGACGTCTTGTAGTTGGAGGAGTAATTGAGATAGCCATTACCGATTGTATAGATAATTAGCATTCCAAAACTGAGGAACATCCTATAATGATCGTGAAATTAAAGTGAAAAATCTTACACGTATTAAGAAAGAGTTGGGAATACAATAAAATGAAAATAGTGAATAGGATTGAAATAATTATGGTGAGCAAAAATGCATGGTATATACTGTACAACTAGTAAAACGAAAATAATGCATTGTGCTGCTTTATGATATATACTGTAATTGTGTTTAAGATAATTAGATAAATTCATAATATCATGACATAGGCAAAAGTAGACTTCGAAGGTTTGAGATATAGCTACTAACAATCTAGAGAAAGATGAACCAGGAGAGATACATACAGTTTGATAAATTAACTTTAACAGATTATAGAAAACAATGAGAGATTAAAGGCGCAAAAGAGAAACGGAAGCAACGAATTATCAGTCCTCATTAATATTTTAAATCCGTTCTAAAAACAAACAGGGTGAAAGTCCAATTATGTGAATATATGACTTTCTGTGATGTCGTAGCATATTTAACAGTAAATTGTGAATAACATAAAGCTTAACAACAAGGTCAGTATCTAAAAGATGATTGAAAATTAGGAGTTTCAGCATTTCCGTATTAATTGCTATTTAGGGCATATCCAGGCACTCCTGAATGATTTATCAAGCATCTGCATTAAATGAACTGTATTCTGCTGAAAACTAGGCGAAAATAGCTTCAAAATGAGACGAGAACGAGCTTCGTAGGTGGCGGTTCACCCGCAGTGTTGCCATAGACATTCGGGAAAACTCGCTAATTATTAGCTCTCGCTCGCTCGGCAACACTGTTGTGAGACACCCGCGCGAGACACAGTCTCCCTCAGTGAGCGGCTGGCTGCTCTGAGGGTCGGAGGGAGGTCCCTCACGTTCCCGCCCACTGACACTCGATTTCTACGGCTTTTACAGCCTTTTACAGCAGGAAATTACTGTAAATTGACTATGCGTTCCAGAACGTCACCCGCAGGCAAAGGGTTAAAACCAAACCGGCTTGGGATGATCTTTTGAACCTAAGGCCCGAAATCACAGTATTGGTATTGGGAGGCAACAACATAGTCTCTGGGGTAGTCCCGCAGGAGCTAGCTGCGAAGGTCAAGGATTTGGCCCTTGAGATAGAGGCACACACGAATGGTCGCTGCCTTGTATTGGGGATTGAACAAAGGGCGTCTCCTCGGGGTATTCCGGCGGATGAATACCACAAGGTAAAGAACTCCATGAATGCTCTCCTCAAGAGAAAACACAAACACCTTGGTGGTCGAATTTCCCCGTACAGTTTCGGGAGCCAGTATATGTCCGAGGATGGCGTCCACCTCACCTATGAAGGCAGCGAGCGTTTGTTGACCCAAATCGTCAAAATGGTAAGGGACCATCTTGCGTCGCAGTAGCCAGTCTCCTCACTGATAACCCAGGTATCATTATGTTGTTTTCAGGTTAGATAATTTCCTTTGACAAGTAATTTAAGATTAAGGGGGATGAAACTATTATGTAATTTTCTTGTGTTATAACTTTGCATTATGAGAGTTTGTCGCTGTTGATTCCTAAGCGATTGACAGTCAGTAGTCGGACCTCATTGTAGTTTATCGAGTTAATAGAATAAGAATTTAACGATGACAGATTTAAAGAAACTTAAGATTTTAAAGGGAGGGATGAAGGGAAGCTTGAATAGGTTCTTAAGAGATCTTGACGAATTTATAGACAGTGCCTCTGCTGATCATATTAAGGGCAGGAAGGCTACTGTAACTAAATCGCTAGCCACTTTTGATAGTTATGCTCAGCAGGTATATAGTTTGTTGTCAAGTCATGAAGATGTGGAAGACGAGATGTCAGCAGATCTGGAGTATATTGAGGATATTAACCCTTAATTAGCGGCTCACCACATAAGTCGAGTTAAATAAAGCTGGACTATGTGGCGGCGCTCGACATAACTCGAGTGGCAATTTCAGCACGTAATGTTGCTGAGAGAGAGAGACAAGTGGTGGCAGGAGAGTAGCGAGCGTATGACTGCTCCAGACCACCGCGGCGAACCTACTGACACGAATCTCACCTCCCTCCTCCCTCTCTCACTCGCTCTATACGGAATTGTATTGTAAGCAATTACATGCTTTTTGCACTCGCGTTGCACGGTTATTGCAAGAAAACTAGCCATCATAAAAGGATCGTTATGGTGTCATTCGAAAGCTCTGTTTATGCCATTTCAGGGATAGATACTTGTTTTACGTTCTGGGTCTTATTTAGGCATGCAAATGATCACGTAAACAGCCCTATTTTGGCTAAAAACACCCCGCTGGGCGGTACATATAAATAAACCGCATAGGCCGCTCTTAAGGTGTTAATACAGCCTTAGCTAGATTAGCTTCAACTCAAGAATCGCACACTGTTAAGGATACCGGTACTCCAAAGGCAACTGGTTTTAACCTTCCAATACTTACTCTGCCAACCTTTTCTGGGGATCCAACTACCTGGACTGGATTTTGAGATATATTTGAAGCTAGAAGCTACAAGCTATGAGTCTGCAGTGGAGCTATTGAAAAGAACTTATGGGAGAGAGGAAGTAATAAAGACATCATTAATAACAAAATTCTTTGCTCTAGATCCTCCATCATATGATATGACCGATTTAAAGGAGTACTATGCCTCCTTTGAGAACCTCCTCCGGTCAATGGAGACGATGGCCATCACGAAGGAGGAAATCTACAGTGTAAATATGCCGAACAAGGTACCCTCTCCCCTTAAGGAAATAGTTAGACGGCAACTAAGCGACACTCCACTGGATTTGGAAGTGTTGGTGCAGATATTCCAGAATGAAGTTTTCAACATGGAGAGTACTGGACAATACCGACATGTGGAGATGTCGGCATCCACTGTGGCTTTCTCGGTACAGACATCTAAACAGAAGAGGACGATATCATCAGGTTGTAAGTTGTGTAGTGTACACGGTCATCTATGGTACCAATGTCCTAAGTATCCTAAGGCTACACAGAGAATTGGCAAGGCTAAATCGCTTCACTTATGCACCAGTTGTCTGGCAAGAGACCACTTCAACAGTACTTGTACCAATTCCTTCATCAAACCCTGTAAGTATTGCAAAGGAAAGCATTGGTTTTCCCTTTGTACCCAGTGTTACGACTGAGGTTCAAATATATCAGGGCTCTTATTCATTGGACTAGTAATGGCATAAATGCTACAACGGAAAGCGCTAGATCCAACCTCTGATGTATATTCCCAGTGAACAAAGAACACAAATACTCTCCAGAGTTCTATATGCAATAATAGGTTATTAAACTCTCAATAAATGTGCGTCTACTCTAGGCTTAATGTTATGTGAAAACAGCCTATTACTACCTATAACCGAAGGTGCTTGGTTATGGTATGCAAAGTAAGGTGGTAAGAGAAGTCCCTGCTTACATTACTTTAATCAATAAATGTCAGGCACTCCTGCATGAAAGAAAGTGCACTAAAGTCCTTCAACACCAACTAGGAATCTTCTTTAAATGTTAGATGATATCAAGATGCTCGAATCGGAAATGGAACCCAAAAAGGCAGGCAGCGGAACAATGCTCATGCAGGCTATGCACACAAAAAGGCAGGATATATAATGCAGTCGGAGCCAAGAATATCCTAAACGCTACAACAATAATAATAATCGCCACGACAATGCAGTATTCCTATCAACAAAAAGAGCCTAAGTCGGCTGTGTCTCAATACATCAAACTAGGCTACGAAATGCTTGTGTAATCATAAACGGGTATGCATAAAAAGAGTAATTGGTTAAATATACTTAATGTCTACTATGACTGATAAAGTCTAGCTAGAGTCAATGATACGAGATACTGGTGCGCATGGCATGCCGCATAGCCTAGTGCAAATCTCAAGTCTGTGCATCAAATATTACGTTATAGGGAAGGGTAGCTCTCTTCAGAAACCTTAATACCGAAGTATCAAGCGTTCTCCTGGCGTACCTCAAAGACAAACAACCGAGCTTAGAAAAGTGCAGAATGGTATAGGCAAAATGCCCTCATTCGTGCATGCTCCACTCTCAATGGCACGCAGACTAGAATTTACCCAATCAACTCCAGTTCTCAGGTATGTCGTGCAGCTTTTAACTAAAGCCAGCACCCATCGGAAACAATACCTTATAGTATCAGACTCCTAGTCTAGCATTATCTAATCCAGAAGAACACTAATAATAACAGGAAGCAGTACTGAACAATATGAATGCCAACCAATGCTTCGTGATCAACTTATCTTAACAACTAAACATACATTGGTTATATAAGACCTTAACGCACAATACAACTGGCCAGCATGAAGCTGATTATGCAGAGTTAACCAGAGGGGGTATAATATTAATAAAAGGTGGTGAAAGATATGGAAAATGAGAGAGATAGGCAGAGGAAAAGGTTCTCAGGTGCGGTGAGGGACACAGATATCAAAGGGATAAGAGGGATGCGTTCTAGAAACCAGATCTGAGGGAGAGAGTGGCGAGAAAGTTGTATATATACTAGCACTAGCTCGAACCGCGTAGAAAAGCGGTAACAAGTCCTCTAGCCAATGCTAAAGAAGCTAGCTAAACATGACGTCACCAAGCATGGTAAAAAACTCCTCTAACCAATCCCCGAGGCCAGCCAGCTATGACGTCATCGAGTATAGCAAAACACTGCGCGCCTCCCCACACTCTGTTCTACTCCCTCTCTCTCTGTCTCTCTCTCTCAAATCCTATCATTACTACTTAATGATAAAACATATACTTTGCAATTAAATATATAAAGCCTTGACATGGGTGAAAACAAAGAGCCTTTCTGGACTGCCCATGACACAAGCTTTCATATGAAATAAAGCACACAACAATACATCAACTGTAGCCACATCCACTGCCCTGGCGATCCTAGCGAGTCACTGTAGGACAAACCATGCGGTTCTAACGGAGTGGTTAACGTCACCCCCACCCCCAAGATTTTTCTCAGAGGCCCAAGGCTCACAAAAATCTGATTGTTAGAACCCATGCTATATCTCTACTTCCCATCACCCAGCGGCAGTAAAATATCTAGCACAGTTCTCAACAAAACATTTTACAAAATTATAACCCTCCCCAACACAATAGCTTAACACCTTACGAGCGGCCTATGCGGTTTATTTATGTGTACCGCCCAGCGGGGTGTTTTTAGCCAAAATAGGGCTGTTTACGTGATCATTTTCATGCCTAAATAAGACCCAGAACGTAAAACAAGTACCTATCCCTGAAAGGGCATAAACAGAGCTTTCGAATGACACCATAACGATCCTTGTATGATGGATACTTGTCTTGCATAAACGCGAGTGCAAAAAGCAGGTAATTTTTTCGGTACATAATTGAGTATGTAGCGAGTGAGAGAGGGAGGAGGGAGCTGAGATTTGTGTCAGTAGGTTCGCCGCGGTGGTCTGGAGCAGTCATACGCTCGCTAGTCTCCTGCCACCACTTGTCTCTCTCTCTCAGCCACATTACGTGCTGAAATTGCCACTCGAGTTATGTCGAGCGCCGCCACATAGTCCAGCTTTATTTAACTCGACTTATGTTGCTCGCCGCTAATTAAGGGTTAAATCATAATTAATTTATGTAGTTATGCTCCTCAAGAGCGAGCTTCTCTAGCCCAGCATTCTGAGAGGAGTGCAACTCAGAATTACTGCTATAACATACTGAAAAAATTCAACTATCAAAGAAAGAGTTTTTATTTGATTTTTTAATGTTTTTAATTTGTTTATTTCGGCTGCATTATAGGGGCAAGCCTAGTTTTTTCTTCTATACCAAACGCTCAATTCCTGCTTTACGACCCAATACGCTGGGCTACAACCGCGAGCCAACAAGCACCAAGCGCAAAATACTATTCAAACTAAAGCAGGAGGCTACCCGTGTGTCAATCTACCCAGGATCATATACCCTTGAAAGACAATCTGCAACCACGTTGTCACAACCAGCAATATGGCGTATGTCCAGGTTATATACCAATAACCTTAGTGACCACCTGGTCAGCCTCATATTCCGATTGTGAAACTGGTCCAAGAACTTGAGAGGGTGATGATCTGTGTAAACTACAACGACCGGACCATAGGCTGGAACATAGACCTCGAAATGCCTCAGTGCAAGCACAACTGCCAGCAACTCCCTCTCGACAACAGAGCAGCTTCCCTGGGCTGAATTGAACTTCTCCGAGCAGAAACTAACAGGATGTTCCCGCCCATCATCGTCCTTTTTCATAAGGACGGCACCAGCCCCCACACCGCTAGCATCCGTTGCTAGTTGGAAAGGTAGGCTAAAGTCAGGGGCCCTCAGGATCGGGTGAGTGCACAACAGGTGTTTTACTACTCTAAACGCCTTCTCACACTCAGGCGCCCATTTGACTTTCTTATCCTTCCAGTTATCCTCCACCTGAGCTTGACTGTCCCGTTCTCCTTCTCCACCTTGACTGCTAAACGTCATCACAGGCACAGTGAGAGGCTCAGGGGGGTGCCTCACATACTCCTTCATGAGATTAACGTGACATAACTGATTGCGCTTACTTCTGTCTGGAGCGGCCACCAAGCAATCCAGGTCCGATAGCCTCTCAACCACCCTATAAGGACCAGTGTACTTCGCAGATAAGGGATGACCTACAAGGGGCAGTAGAATCCACACCTCCTGACCCACGTGAAACTCCCTGAGTTTAACCTTGAGGTCGTACCTGTCCTTCATGAGGGCCTGAGAGCTAGTCAAATTACGGCCAGCCAACTCCAGACTGCGCAACATCCGTTCTCGACTGTCGAGGACATACTTGAGCATAAAACAAGGTTTTTCTACGCCCTCCCATATTTCCTCAACCATATGGAGAGGCCCTCTGACACAGTGTCCAAAGACGAGCTCATTAGGGCTGAATCCCAAACTTTCCCCAGGTACCTCCCGTGCAGTAAATAAAACACATGGCAGGCCAAGATCCCAACCATTCCCACTCTCAAAGCAACAACAACGAAGCACAGATTCCAAGGCTGAGTGCCATCAGTCTAACACACCCTGGCTCTCCGGATGATACGCAGATGACACAACCGTAACAATCCCATGCTGCGGCATTGCTTGAGCAAAGAGGCCAGAAGTGAAGTTGGATCCTTGGTCTGGCTGAATTACCTGCGGGTAACCATACCGGGAAAAATACACTAGCAAGCTTCGGACCACCGTCTTCGCTGACCCATTTCTCATAGGGTACGCATCAGGGTACCTTGTTGCTACCTCCATGATGGTCAGGGGATACTTGTAAAAATCTCCCGACTGTGCATCACTGTCCTCCTTCAACTCGACAGCACCGGTACCACATTCAAGAACCTCCGGGTCTTCTAATTGCAATTTACGAATGTCCGAAGGATCAAGCTTATCTAAGTGTTTGCGAAACAACTCATGCCCCCCTCCTACATTGAATTTAGCCTCCCGTTGCTCTCTCTCTGTGTATCGTTGCTGTCTCTTCGTCTTTTTAAGCCCATCCTCTGCCTTCTTACTAACAGTTAATGGGTCTTCTCCAGACTCAAAAAATTGGTCCTAATAATGAGTCCCCGAGAATGTCCGTTGATACTAAACTCTCAACCGCATCAACTTTCAACCCCTTCTCGGTACCTTTACACCGCTGGTCTAAAGACTGTTGACCAGAATGTGACTCCCTGGATGCAAGAGATCTGGTGACAACACACGCCATAGGTTGCACCTGACACTTCTCAACCCACTCCTGCTCCTCCCTACTCACGTCGGCCGCCTTTTCGGCAACGACTAAGGGTGGAGCCTCAGAAGTAGGCCCCGCAAATTCGTTGCCGAGAAGGAGGTCGACGCCCCCAACAGGTAACTTCTCCACAATTCCTACATCCAGGTCACGAGTCACACCGTCAACTTCCATCTTCATTCTTACAAGCGGGTATGACCTTGTTGCATTAACACCTTAAGAGCGGCCTATGCGGTTTATTTATGTGTACCGCCCAGCGGGGTGTTTTTAGCCAAAATAGGGCTGTTTACGTGATCATTTTCATGCCTAAATAAGACCCAGAACGTAAAACAAGTACCTATCCCTGAAAGGGCATAAACAGAGCTTTCGAATGACACCATAACGATCCTTGTATGATGGATAGTTTTCTTGCAATAACCGTGCAACGCGAGTGCAAAAAGCAGGTAATTCGGTACTTTCGGTACATAATTGAGTATGTAGCGAGTGAGAGAGGGAGGAGGGAGCTGAGATTTGTGTCAGTAGGTTCGCCGCGGTGGTCTGGAGCAGTCATACGCTCGCTAGTCTCCTGCCACCACTTGTCTCTCTCTCTCAGCCACAATACGTGCTGAAATTGCCACTCGAGTTATGTCGAGCGCCGCCACATAGTCCAGCTTTATTTAACTCGACTTATGTTGCTCGCCGCTAATTAAGGGTTAACTCCCTGAACCACAACCACCCGCGCCGTATTTACAGGTTTACCAGTGAAATTCCTCAACAATGTTTGCGATGCCCCAGTGTCACGCAAAATTCTCACCTCATGTCTTCTACCCCCCCACTCCACAAAACCGAGTCCCCTGTGGTCACTAAAGGCATCACGGACAGGGAAGAAGCCTTCCGGATCCTTCTGCACTGGCAGTGTATTTACCTCGGAAGAATTGCCTCTAACAAACTCCGATATCCTCTTGAACACTCCAATGCCGTAAGCAAAAAACACGGCTGCCGGAGGAGGTCGACTAGGGCACTCATTTGCCTTATGACCCTCCTGGTGGCACTTAAAACACATAAATTTCGGTTTCGGCTTATACTGTGATGTAAAAAGCCCCCTGACTTTTCTCATACGGCGTGGTGTTAGGTTTGGATTCAGTTTTAGTTTCATTGCTCTTTTGTTTAAATGTGTCATTGCTACGGGGAGGGGGAGGATTTCGGTCCCTAGCACTTGCATCGTACTTCTGTGAGGACCCGCAACCCCGAATCAACGACAGCCGTCGATCAGCCATTTCTGCTGCTTCGACTAGAGTTCTTGGGTTTTTCTAATTTAAGTTCAAAGTTAGATCACCGCCCGTGCTCTTAAAGAACTGCTCCAACATCATTAACTGCTTAACTCCATCAAATGTTGTTACCTTCTCAGATCGGAGCCAGTTCCCCATAGCATCGGACAAGTCCCGGGCATGTTCCAAAAAGGTGCTATCTCTTCCCTTAGTTACACCCCGGAACTTCAAACGGTACGTTTCTGGTTGCAGTTCGTAAGCCCTCAGGACAGCCTCCTTGAGATCCTCATACACAATACATGACTCCAAAGGTAACGCATCGTAGGCTTTAAGACCCTTGCCTATTAATCTAGAGGATACAAGTGCTGCCCATTTATTCTCTGGCCACTGGTGTTCCTGGCACTTCTTCTCAAAGCGTGCGAAAAATTCTGTTACACCACTCTCATCAAACACCGGAACCAGTTTCAATAAGTGCGAGAGAGATTAATCATGAGCACGGTTACCAGCCCCTAGTCGCTGTCCCGTTGTCTCTACTCGCGACTTCTCTACGTCCATGTCGGCACAGTACCTAGTCGATTCTAAATCAGCTTGGATTTTTGCTAGCTCTATGTGTTGGTGACTTTTTCTCTCTTCTATCTTGGCTAATTCTATTTGCTGCTGAAGCTCACATGCCCTTTGTTGCTGCTGAAGCTCACCTGCCCTTTGTTGCTGCTGAAGCTGAAACTCAGATACCCTGATAGTCTTTCTCTCTTCGATCTTAGCTAATTCGAGCTGATACAATAATTCTGGGTTTAACCCTGGAGGAGGTGAAGGTGCTACAATGTTTGAAATTACCGGTGGTCCCCCCTGGGGCAACCCACCCTGCCAGTCACCACCCAACTGTGGAAGCGTACCCGGGGTCGGCAAACTACTGGGATGGCTGGGAGTCGAGTGTAGGGGAAGCATGGCCGAAGGGCTCTGAGCACTCAACCCATCTCGCTCACCAGTCACCCTGCTCAGTACACACGTTATCAAGTTATCCCTGGTCATGCTGCTAGTACCCGCATGACCGATAGCTGTGGCCAGACATTGAAGACCGTACCGATCCATACCCTCCAACCGCTCGGCAGTAACAGGCCATTGCAAAAATATCCTAGCATCCTCCTCACAGTTCACCTGATTAACAATTTCATCATACTGCTGTTCCTCAGTTTCGACATTACGTACTGTGTCTCCAGTCTCCTCTGATCCGGTATAAGACATGATGCTCACACAAATTTCCCACCTCAAAATTCAGAAAAGAAGCACCCCAAACTCTTATACTTCAATATACACACAAAAATTCTCGGAAATACTAAAGGGCTATACTATGTTGCAAAAAAAAATTATTCTTGCTGATCCCCGCAAAATATTCCCCAAAACAACAAATGTTCCCTGCTAATAAATGTAGGTTCTCCAAATCCTAGGTAAGGTCGCCATTTGTTACGACTGAGGTTCAAATATATCAGGGCTCTTATTCATTAGTAATGGCATAAATGCTACAACGGAAAGCGCTAGATCCAACCTCTGATGTATATTCCCAGTGAACAAAGAACACAAAATTACTCTCCAGAGTTCTATATGCAATAATAAGTTATTAAACTCTCAATAAATGTGCGTCTACTCTAGGCTTAATGTTATGTGAAAACAGCCTATTACTACCTATAACCGAAGGTGCTTGGTTATGGTATGCAAAGTAAGGTGGTAAGAGAAGTCACTGCTTACGTTACTTTAATCAATAAATGTCAGGCAATCCTGCATGAAAGAAAGTGCACTAAAGTCCTTCAACACCAACAAGGAATCTTCTTTAAATGTTAGATGCTATCAAGATGCTCGAATCGGAAATGGAACCCAAAAAGGTAGGCAGCGGAACAATGCTCGTGCAGGCTATGCACACAAAAAGGCAGGATATATAATGCAGTCGGAGCCAAGAATATCCTAAACGCTACAACAATAATAATAATCGCCACGACAATGCAGTATTCCTATCAACAAAAAGAGCCTAAGTCGGTTGTGTCTCAATACATCAAACTAGGCTGCGAAATGCTTGTGTAATCATAAACGGGTATGCATAAAAAGAGTAATTGGTTTAATATACTTAATGTCTACTATGACTGATAAAGTCTAGCTAGAGTCAATGATACGAGATACTGGTGCGCATGGCATGCCGCATAGCCTAGTGCAAATCTCAAGTCTGTGCATCAAATATTACGTTATAGGGAAGGGTAGCTCTCATGAGAAGCCTTAACACCTTACGAGCGGCCTATGCGGTTTATTTATATGTACCGCACAGCGGGGTGTTTTTAGCCAAAATAGAGCTGTTTACGTGATCATTTTCATGCCTAAATAAGACCCGGAACGTAAAACAAGTACCTATCCCTGAAAGGGCATAAACAGAGCTTTCGAATGACACCATAACGATCCTTGTATGATGGATAGTTTTCTTGCAATAACCGTGCAACGCGAGTGCAAAAAGCAGGTAATTCGGTACTTTCGGTACATAATTGAGTATGTAGCGAGTGAGAGAGGGAGGAGGGAGCTGAGATTTGTGTCAGTAGGTTCGCCGCGGTGGTCTGGAGCAGTCATACGCTCGCTAGTCTCCTGCCACCACTTGTCTCTCTCTCTCAGCCACATTACGTGCTGAAATTGCCACTCGACCTATGTCGAGCGCCGCCACATAGTCCAGCTTTATTTAACTCGACTTATGTTGCTCGCCGCTAATTAAGGGTTAATACCGAAGTATCAAGCGTTCTCCTGGCGTACCTCAAAGACAAACAACCGAGCTTAGAACAGTGCAGAATGGTATAGGCAAAAAGCCCTCATTCGTGCATGCTCCACTCTCAATGGCACACAGACTAGAATTTACCCAATCAACTCCAGTTCTCAGGTATGTTGTGCAGCTTTTAACTAAAGCCAGCACCCATCGGAAACAATACCTTATAGTATCAGACTCCTAGTCTAGCATTATCTAATCCAGCAGAACACTAATAATTACAGGAAGCAGTACTGAACAATATGAATGCCAACCAATGCTTTGTGATCAACTTATCTTAACAACTAAACATACATTGGTTATATAAGACCTTAACGCACAATACAACTGGCCAGCATGAAGCTGATTATGCAGAGTTAACCAGAGGGGGTATAATATTAATAAAAGGTGGTGAAAGATATGGAAAATGAGAGAGATAGGCAGAGGAAAAGGTTCTCAGGTGTGGATAGGGGGACAGATATCAAAGGGATTAGAGGGATGCGTTCTAGAAACCAGATCTGAGGGAGAGAGTGGCGAGAAAGTTGTATATATACTAGCACTAGCTCGAACCGCGTAGAAAAGCGGTAACAAGTCCTCTAGCCAATGCTAAAGAAGCTAGCTAAACATGATGTCACCAAGCACGGTAAAAAACTCCTCTAACCAATCCCCGAGGCCAGCCAGCTATGACGTCATCGAGTATAGCAAAACACTGCGCGCCTCCCCACACTCTGTTCTACTCCCTCTCTCTCTCTCTCTCTCAAATCCTATCATTACTACTTAATGATAAAACATATACTTTGCAATTAAATATATAAAGCCTTGACATGGGTGAAAACAAAGAGCCTTTCTGGACTGCCCATGACACAAGCTTTCATATGAAATAAAGCACACAACAATACATCAACTATAGCCACATCCACTGCCCTGGAGATCCTAGAGAATCATTGTAGGACAAGCCATGCGGTTCTAACGGAGTGGTTAACGTCACACCAGTCTGATCGTCACGACGGCAAAGGAAAGGGGAGAACCACCAAAGAGTCACATGATAAAGATAAAAGCGAGGGTAATAGAGTATCTGCTATGTCCATTGCTTCTAGAGAATGTCAAATGCTTCCTACTATGATGCTGACAGTAGTGGGGAGTAATAATAAGCATATAATGATGCGTACCTTACTCGACCAGTGCTCACAGAGGTCATTCGTTCTGCGGTCATCATTGCCACATCTCAAGTGTACCAGCAAGGGCCAAGAGAATTTGTTTCCATGGTTTCACTGGTGAAGTAGATTCCAGTGACTATGATATAGTGGAGATTTCCTATGTATATAGAAGGAAGGTATGTCCCATCAAGGCTGTTGTGGTTAACAACAGTTTCTATGTGGCATCAGAGATTCAACCACAATTGAAATATCTCAGAAGCAAGGGTTTTAAACTGACTGATGATCAACTCTCTGCTAACAATGGAATTATGCTACTGGTCGGAGCTGATTATTACTACGACCTGGTTCACCCGGGATATCGGCGGATAGATAAGCTGATATTGCTCCCCACAATACAAGGGTGTGCCATTTCCAGATCCTGTGCAACTTCATCTCAAGGCACAAAGGTGGAGGTAGTTACGGTCCTTGAAGTAGCAATAAGACCCATAGACAAATACATTAGGTCTACTGTTCCTGATAATCCATGCACGGATATAGATAAGCTATGGGACTTAGATAATATTGGAATTGACCCACATGAACTTGATCGGGAGTCCAAGCTAGCGTTGAGCTCGTACGAAGAAACTGTAACGTATGACTCTGGCAGGGGTCAATATGTGGTAAAGCTCTCTTGGAATGACAATAAGAGTAAATTACCTACAAACTTCAATCTAGCGCTTGGTAGCTTACGGGGCCTTCAGAACCAGTTTGTCAAGGATCCAAATTATTGAGAAACATATGCGTCAGTACTTAACGAGCAGGTACAACGTGGATTTGTTGAAAGAGTAGATCCCGGTGAGTATGGGAAAACATTCACTACCTTGCTCACCATGGAATAAAAAAAGACAGTTCCACCACTCCTGTTCGTATTGTGTATGACTGCTCAGCTAAATCCAGTGATCGCCTGAATGATTGTCTCTATACTGGTCCATCCCTGGTCTCTGATCTCGCGCAAATTATGTTATGCTTCAGATGTCATAAATTTGCATTGGCGCCGATATTGAGAAGGCCTTCCTGATGCTTCAACTCCATAGTGAAGACAGGGACTCAACCAGATTTTTATGGCCCCGGGACCCAATGGATCTAGATTCAGAGTATCTGGTCTACAGATTCAGAGTCGTCTTATTCGGAGCGACCTGTTCCCAGTTCCTTCTCAATGCTACTATCTTGCGACATCTTGAGTAGGCTGGACTAGATCCTGACTTCAAGAATGAGATCAAGCAGGGGACCTATGTGGACAATCTTCAAGGCACTGGAGACGATGAAGTTTTATTGCTTAAAAGATGCTGGGAGATCCGCGATATATTTGCCAAGGCTCGTTTATATTTAAGAGAATGGGCCACTAATAGTGATCATTTGAAAGGTCAATTTGCTTCTGACGGTGTAGCTACTGAGAATAGTGCTGTGAAATTTTTAGGCCACAAATGGGATACTACCACAGATCGTATATCTTTCTGTCACACACCATGCGACAGTGAGATTATGACCAAGCGAAACTGCTTAAGCTTGTCTGCAAGGTTGTTTGATCCCCTAGGCTATTTGCTGCCTGTAACTATTCGTGCTCGTATGTTTTTACAGCAACTATGGCGGCTATAGCTAGGTTGGGACACACCACTCCTGACTGAGCTACAAGATACTTGGCGGTTAATTCAGTCGGACCTTTCCACATGTTGCAAGGTCCAGCTTGATCGTCAAGTTATTAGTGGTCAACAGGTGGATCTACATGCCTTTGCTGATGCCAGTAATAGTGAGTACGGTACTGCCATATACTTATGCAATGGTAGTGAAGCGAAACTGGCTATAGCAAAGGCCAAAGTATCCCCTATTAAGAAAATTACAGTTCCTAAATTAGAACTTACTGCATTCTGTCTGCTCGTCTAATAAAGTTTACACTGGATGCTTATACTGACATACTACAGATTGATAATGTCTAAATCTAAATGCCGTACTCTTCACATGTGCGGTAACCAGAGCGATTCACATTGAATTGATTGACGACTTATCCAGTGTGGGTTTTTTACATACTCTAAGATGCTTTGCAGGTCACAATGGTTTCCCTCAAATGATTCTGAGCGATAATGCAACTTGTTTTGTCGGGGCATCCAAATATCCCAAGGATATAATGGATGACCCGCAGGTTGTGTCTACCCTCACTGGAAAGAGTTGCCAGTGGAAATTTATACCAGCACGTGCACCATGGTTCGGGGCGATTTGGGAGAGGACAATAGGAATTGTCAAGTCTGCCATGAAGAAGGTATTAGGGAGGGCCCTGGTGAACAAAAAGGAGTTGCAAACAGTCTTGACAGAGATTGAGATGTCAGTCAACGACAGGCCCTTGACCTATACCTCGGCAGATATTGATGATCTCTTGCTCATTTCGCCTTCCATGCTAACACGTGGACGAAACCTTAATCCCTTTCCTAGGTCGTCAGTAACCAACGAAGATATACAAGACCTTGCGTTCGGAGATGCTGACGCCACACGTCGTTGCTTCCAGTATATGAACAAGGTGTCAGACGATCTATGGAATAGGTGGTCACAAGAATATTTGCTGTCTCTTTGCGAACGTCACTCGAATATAATCAAGGGGACGAATCAACGGTGGCCTCGTATCGGGGATATCGTATTGATTCATGATGAGCGTCCTAGATTATATTGGAGGCTTGGTAGCATTGTCAATTTGTTCCAGGGCATTGATGGTCATATTAGGATTGCTAGATTACAGACTTCGACTGGGATTACTACTCGCCCAGTCATAAGGTTATATCCCTTTAAGCAGGATGTAGAACTGCCTGATGTTACCGGTATCTCTACTGATATACCTCCACAGAGGAGTGCTGGTGACAGTGCTCCTCAGGGTGGGGCTATTGATAATAAGAAGGATGATCCTTCTCTGGCTTCCAGTGGCGCTCGCCCCAAAAGGAGGGCGGCTATGAGTTCCGTGGATCTTTGGAGATCTAAGATTAACCAAGGTGATCTTTGAATCTTTGATATCCTTTTTTGTATATAGCTACTGTATATTGTTTTTGGTGGCGGGCAGTATGTCGGGAAGAGTGTGTGATGATCCCGACAGTTTTGAGTCCAATTGGGTATTTGAATTTGGCGGTATTGTATAGTAAGTACGATTTCGGCTAGTACCTTATGTACTGTAGTTTATTATTAATTATAGGTTAAATATTAACTGTAATGCATAAATATATACATCAGCTCTAGATGTATCATGAAACCAAATCATAGGTTAGAAATAGTATGAGCCGGCAGTCATATGTAATCTCGCGAAGCGATAAAGCGCCGGCCGACAGTGTCTTCAAATCAACCATACAACCAACATCTCCCCCCGGCTCTGACTCAACCTATAGTTCACCATGTGCTACCGCTATTAATCTATATCTACAGTCCTACATCACCAGTCCTCTAAGCTAAGTTCATTATCTATTGATATTGTATTATGTGAACATTCCTACATGTCATCCATATGAATTAGCCTTGTGTAAGAGGACCGGAATCCACCCATATAAATCTCCATATTGGTAATTATATTATTTAACTTATTGTTGGGATTAATTCATGTACCAGTAATTTAATAATTTAACCTATCTACAGTATATAGATTCCCCACAGTAAGGTAGTCATCAGCATATGAATGAATAGCTGATAGTTAATAAGTTGAGGAAGTGAAAGATGGCCGTCCACAACTGCAGCTATGGAATGGCCAGGAAAGAAAATAGAGATAAAGTCACAAATTGAGGGACAGAAACTAAAGGAGGGTAGTTTACATATTAGAGATTTGTGCCAGACTCTATTAAAGGCCTTAGATATGTCTAGCGCAATAGAAAAGGTTTCATCGAAATCATGAAAGGAGGATGACCAAAAGTTAGTAAGATATGAATAAGATGTGAAAGAAGATCACCAGTAGCGCGACCCATAAGGAAGCCATACTGGCGATCTGAAAGTAGATTACTGTATATGGGCAGAGAGATGCTTAAGAAATTTTGAAGTAAGAATAGTTTCCAAAACTTAGGAGATGCAAGAAATGAGAGTAATTGGACGATAGTTGGATGGTTGAGAACGATCACCCCTTCTTTGAGATAGGTTGAATAAGAACAAACTTCCAGCAAAAAGGGAACCCATTAGAGGAGAGCCAGAGACGGAAGAGTTTGCCTAGGCAGGGAGTCAGCACGGAAGTACAGTTTTTTAGTACAACAGGAGGAACACCATCACACCTTCTTATCATTAACACCTTACGAGCGGCCTAAGCGGTAATTTATATGTACCGCCCAGCGGGGTGTTTTTACCCTAAATAGGGTTGTTTACGTGATCATTTTCATGCCTAAATAAGACCCAGAGCATAAAACAAGTATCTATCCCTGAAAGGGCATAAACAGAGCTTTCCAATGACACCCCAACCATCCTTGTACGACCGCTAGTTTTCTTGCTATGATCGCGCAACACGAGTGCAAAAACCATTTAATTAGGTAGTTTCCCTACATAATTCCCTGTGTAGCGAGTGCGTGAGGGTGGGGGAGGCTGGGATTCATGCCAGTAGGTCCGCCGCGGTGGTCTGGAGCAGTCATACGCTTGCTACTCTCCTCTCACCGCTTATCTCTCTCCCTCAGCAACATTATGTGGTGAAAATGGCACACGACATAAGTTGTGAACCGCCACTTAGTCCATATTTATTTCACACGACATAAATTGCGCGCCGCCAAAGAAGGGTTAAGCCCAGAGAGGGTAGAGAGTACATATATAAAAGAGATTAGGATATTAGGCATAAGTAGGAGAGAGGGGCTTGGAGAGGGAGGAATAGCACCGGAATCATCCAAGGTGAAGTTTTTAGCGGAAGTTTGGGTGAAGAGTTTAGCTTTGTCAGAGGAAGAAGTGACGGTAGTGCTGTCAGAGTGGAAAAGGGGAGGGAAAGACAAAGAAGAACAATTGGTGGAAAGGTTTTTGGTTAGATACCAGAATGCTTGGGAAGAGCTTAGAGTTGGATAGTTCAGAGAGAGGTAACCTGACCAAGATTCGAACCCACTCACTCCAGGTATATATGGAAGAGCTGGGCACCATAACCACTCAGCCATGAGCATATGGCTGAGTGCCTATGGTGCTCAGCTCTTCCTAATATACCTGGAGTGAGTGGGTTCGAATCCTGGCCAAGATACCTCTCTCCCAACCTGTCCGACATTATCAATAGATATTGAATAGTTCAGTGCATTATAGAATCGATGAAAGAGTGTTTGGTGAGTCGAAGAACAGATTTGGCTTGATTCTGGGCAGAAACATAGGAAACATAAGATTCTTTGGTTTTAATGTGTCGGTACCGTTCGAATGCTTCATCCTTATTGCGGACAGAAGTAGAACAAGCGTAAGTAAACCAAGTTTACTTTACATTAGTCTGAGGGAAAGAAAATGGAATGTATGCCTCCATGCTCGAGAGGATTACCTTGGTAATGCGTTCAACACTCTCCGAGGGTCCCCGGCAACGTAAGCAAAAATAATTCCATGGAAAATTAAAGAAGTACAGCCGAAGAGCCTCCCAGTCGGCATCGCCAAAATGCTACAATTGCCGCCGGCTGGGTAGTTCGGCTCAATCGGGTGGCCATACTGGAGAGATAGGACAGGTAAGAGAGATAGGTAAGAGGAGCTCAAATGAGGGAAAAGATCGACAGTATAAGAGGAAGGGTTAGAAGTTAGAAACAAATCAAGAATGTTAGGCCGATCTCCGAAGCGATCTGGGATACGGGTGGGTTGCTGAACCAACTTCTGTAGGTCATCTAGGATAGAAAAGATATAGCCTTGTTCACCAGGTTGGTCAGTGGAATGAGAGGAGAGCCGTTGGCGGTGGTTAACGTTAAAATCTCCTAAGATGGTGATTTCTG
The DNA here is from genome assembly GCA_032716605.1 of Paralithodes platypus. Lineage (NCBI taxonomy): Eukaryota > Metazoa > Arthropoda > Malacostraca > Decapoda > Lithodidae > Paralithodes > Paralithodes platypus. The sequence goes on from CM064539.1 coordinate 14,447,527, forward strand.
AGAAAGGAGAGATGGCTAGTATGTGTTCCAGTTAAGAGCTTAGATACTCAAAGAATTTGGGAAAGTCAGTAGAGTTAGGGGAAAGAAAGACAACACATAATTATTTAGTATGAGAATGACAGGATAGTTTGAACCATAAGTGGCGAATTCAGAGGAGTCAAAATCGGGAACATGAGACCCCAGTGAGTTTGCTGTGCACGTATGCACAGCATCCGCCTTTTGCTTTAAAAGTAAGATAGAGAAAGTAGGAGGATACAGAGAAGGGCTTGCTGTCAGTTGTTTACAATTATGTCTAAAAAAATGTGGTATCATCTATTTTACAAAATCAAGGAACTTCACTGGAAATACAAATAGGTAGATAAACCTTCTTAATTTACTATCTCTATCTATCTATCTATTGCCTGACGCCGTGATCCCCGAAGGGGTGGCCACGAACGAACCGCCCCCATGCACCTCTGTCCCCAGTCAGTCGACGCCCCTCCCCCCAACCAGCACCGCCTTCGTTCATGTAGTTCCTCACTCCATCCTTCCACCTCATATTCGGTCTACCTCTCCCCCTCTGTCCCTCCACCTCGCTCTCGTACACCCTCTTAGTCATTCTCTCGCTTTCCATACGTTCCATATGGCCGAACCATCTCAAGTTGTTCCTTTTCACACTTTCCAGCACATCTACCTCCACACCACACTTCCTTCTTACTTCCTCATTAGTCTGTCTATCCCTCCATGTAACTCCGCACGCACTCCTTAAGTAATTCATTTCCACTGCTCTCACTCTTGGTCTGAGTCTCTCAACCAACGTCCATGCTTCGCTTCCGTAAGTCAGTGTCGGAATTACCACACTGTCATGCAAGGACTTCTTCACTTCCATACTGACCACCCTATTTCTTGTTACTGCTTTTAGCGTTCCTACAACCCTCTTCCCCTGTTGTACCCTCTCCCGCACCTCTTCATCCATAGTCCCATCTTTACTCAACACACTGCCCAGATACTTAAAAGAGTTGACGATCTCCATAGCCTGACCGTTCAGCTTCACCTCACACTCTGTGTATATATATATATATATATATATATATATATATATATATATATATATATATATATGTTTCTAGTCTCTCAGTGGGGATCGAACCATCGACCATCAGGATGATAGCCGACGCTTAATCAATTACACCACGGGAGTCTAAAAGACACTCAGCCTTCTATCCTATTTATGTTAGGGAGAAGGGAAACCCACTAGGCGAATATATTTCAATTCAAACCTAGTTGTAGGATCCATATTTCCAGAATACATTACACGGATTTTTTAGTGTCCCGACGCAACTCGGGTAGAAATTTATTTAATTTAATTCTAACCCACAAAGCATGAGAGTTACAAATATTGAGGGTTTCCCTTCTCCCTAACAAAAATAGGATAGAAGGCTGAGTGTCTTTTAGACTGCCGTGGTGTAATTGATTAAGCGTCGGCTATCATCTTGATGGTCGATGGTTCGATCCCCACTGAGAGACTAGAAACATTTAGTGGCTCACGTGTATTTGTGATATATTCTCAATATTTTTAACTCTCATGCTTTGTGGGTTAGAATTAAATGAAATAAATTTCTACCCGAGTTGCGTCGGGACACTCAAAAATCCGTGTATGGTATTCTGGAAATATGGATCCTGCAACTAGGTTTGAATCGAAATATATTCGCCTAGTGGGTTTCCCTTCTCCCTAACATAAATAGGATAGAAGGCTGAGTGTCTTTTAGACTGCCGTGGTGTAATTGATTAAGCGTCGGCTATCATTCTGATGGTCGATGGTTCGGTCCCCACTGAGAGACTAGAAACATTTAGTGGCTCACGTGTATTTGTGATATATTCTCAATATATATATATATGCATATATATACTGTATATATATATATATATATATATATATATATATATTGTTTCAAAGTAAATTAAATATACAACCGACAAACAGTTTGTGCTTATGTTCCAATAGCTAGAGAGAGGGAGAGAGAGAGCGAGCGAGCGAGAGCTAGCGAGAACAAGTTGCCAGGCTATAGCGCGTTTATCATGCTACACACACATCTACCTAATCTTGTCAAGGTTTATGGTATTATGAGGCTCTGCGAAGATGTTTTTTCATAGTTGAATATTTAATGTATAAGAATTTGTTATATTACTATCACAATCGAAGGTAGGTAAGTGAGATGTTAGACAACTTATTTATTATGTCATTACCAAATTTTAAATTAATTGTTCTTCATATAATAATTCACACTCCAGCCACAGGTTTCTTTGTAATCCACCACCACCTACCCCTATCCTGCACTACTGCTAGGTTGCCCTCTATAGTTTGTCACCCCCTACTCTGTATCTTGATCTCTTTATGCACGTTCTGTCTCGTGCTCGTCTTCTACCTTTCATGTAACGTTTTTTCCCATAGCTTCGTATCTTTCTTGAATTTGCCTAGCTTACCTCTGCCGTTTTAATCATGAGTTTTAGTGTCACATAGTTTGCATGGGCTTTGTGCTAGCCCTTATAATAATAAACATAATAATAATAATAATAATAATAATAATACCCTCTCCCCTCCCCCAACTAAGACTCTCGAGGTAAAAACACACAGTTGCTTATTGGAGGATGTCTGTGTTTCAATTTGCTACAACTTTAGCAGTATTATGTTTCATTAATACCAGAAATCCAATACTTTGCAATCATAATACCACAGAATATTCAAAACACAAAATTATGCGTTCACAGTAAAGTAATTAGCCACCCACTTCCCTCCAGCCCCACCTGGTCCCACCTCTCCGCTGGTTACCTCTCCTACTCCTATACCCTCCTCCCCCCTCCCTCCACTCCATACCTTCACAAACTACCCCCACACCATCACTGTAACCAAATAATTTATGGTCACTAATTGTGCTGCCCTCTATTGAAGTCTTGGACAGACCAAGGGTGTCTCTGTTTCATCTGTGGACAACTGTACCTATCAGATATCTGCAATAACCCTAAAGTTCAGTCTCACTTTGGCAATGTGCAGTGTGAATGGCGGTTTATTCTTGCCAGAGCTCCATGGTTTGGTGCTATCTGGGAGAGAGCCATTGGCATTGTCAAGGCGGGACTGAAAAGGGTATTAGGACGTGCTCTCATCTCATTAGAGGAGTTGACAACTCTACTCCTGGAGATTGAGGCAGTTGTCAATGACTATCCTCTTTTCTACGCATCGGGTGACCTAGAGGATCCAACCCCAATCACACCCTCATTATTGTTGCGGGGACATCGGTTGCGAGATCTTCCTGAGGAAAGTGAAGTGGAGGAAGAGATAAAGGACCCAGACTACATCAACAAAGATGCTATATCAGCCAGACTCTGGTATATCCAAAAATTGTCTCAGTATGTCTGGAAACGCTGGTCAACTGAATATCTGGTGACGCTCAGGGAAGCACATAGGAACAAACTACGACCAATCAACGGTCTGTGGCCAAATATCGGTGATGTCATTACCATACATGATGAGGTTCCTCGGGCTTTCTGGAAGTTGGACCGTATCACTGAATTACTACCCGGGCGTGACGGTGAAGTCAGAGTGGCTAAGATCCGCACGAAGTTAGGCATCTTCACGCGGCCAACTACCCGTTTATACCCTCTTGTCGGAGACATTGCCCAGAGACGTTCCCGTAGTGGCTAACTCAAATGGCCATCCTGTTGACGATCAAATTGGACGTCCTCGTTGACAGGCGGCTCAAGCATCCTCCCAATTATGGCGGGATAAGTTAGCCTCCGGGTTGTTGTAAATGTTGTATAACCTCGGGGGCGGGAATATCTATCTATCTATCTATTGCCTGACGCCGTGATCCCCGAAGGGGTGGCCACGAACGAACCGCCCCCATGCACCTCTGTCCCCAGTCAGTCGACGCCCCTCCCCCCAACCAGCACTGCCTTCATTCATGTACTTCCTCTCTCCATCCTTCCACCTCTCATTCGGTCTACCTCTCCCTCTCTGTCTCTCCACCTCGCTCTCGTACACCCTCTTAGTCATTCCCTAGCTTTCCATACGTTCCATATGGCCGAACCATCTCAAGTTGTTCCTTTTCACACTTTCCAGCACATCTACCTCCACACCACACCTCCTTCTTACTTCCTCATTAGTCTGTCTATCCCTCCATGTAGCTCCGCACGCACTCCTTAAGTAATTCATTTCCACTGCTCTCACTCTTGGTCTGAGTCTCTCAACCAACGTCCATGCTTCGCTTCCGTAAGTCAGTGTCGGGATTACCACACTGTCATGCAAGGACTTCTTCACTTCCATACTGACCACCCTATTTCGCTTTTAGCATTCCTACAACCCTCTTCCCCTGTTGTACCCTCTCCCGCACTTCTTCATTCATAGTCCCATCTTTACTCAACACACTGCCCAAGTACTTAACTCCTTCAGACATATATGACGCTACCGCGTCATATGGCCGAGTGTGACAAAAACTCATATGACGCTAGTGCGTCATATGGACTTATCTTCATGACTCTATAATAAGTTATATGACGCTCTAGCGTCATATGGAGCTCAGTAAGTCTGATAAGTTCGCTTACGATAAAACCGTTGGTGGCAACCTGAGCCTCCTCCGATAATTCTAACGGCCGCAGTGTTGTTGTGACAGTTGTGCGGGGCGGTGGCAATGATACCGGGCACCCGCCTCCGTGGACATACTGGAACATAATATGTCTGAAGGAGTTAAAAGAGTTGACGATCTCCATAGCCTGACCGTTCAGCTTCACCTCACACTCTGTGACTTCACCCCTTTCGAAGACCATAACCTTGCTCTTCCCCGCATTTACCTTCAAATTCCATTTTTCGCACACTGTTCCAAACTCATTTACCAGACCCTGCAACTCTCATTCATTATCACTCATCAGAACTGTATCATCCATAAACAGCAGTATAGGTAGCTTCCACTCAATTCCCTCCCTTTTCAGTGATACACCAACATCCACTGCTCTTGATAGTATTTCTTTCATGACTCCATCCATATATACAGTAAACAACCTCGGGGACATCAAACACCCCTGTTTCAAACCAACATTCAGGTGGGAATATGTACATACTTTTATTTCCACAAGTATTGGACAGTCTAAATTTAAGTGTAATCTTAAGTAATAAGTAATAAGTTTGTAGGAATAAGAATCATATTAATATGATTTAGTATAAATGGGAAGAATATTGAATTATGTTCTGTATTAGATATTAAGTAGTAATATATCATTCCTATAAACTTAGGTAATTAATTAAAGGCAGGGAAATATCTCCCGACCTGTTTGCCCACGCGCGGACCAGCAGGGGTCCCGCGATTTGTCTGAGAGCTCACTCGCTCTCCGACCACCGTCCGTACCAGACCTAACTCAACTGGTTCTCTCACCTCACCTCATTCCATTCCATTAACATGTTAGTACTAACCTTAACGTAGCTTTCCACCGATTCAATGATCATCTCTTATCCTCAGTCTAAATTAAGTATAGAGGCCCCCTTATATCCTTAAAGGGGGTATCCCACTGTGCGATTTTTCGATGGTGACCGCCAAGCGACAGAGGGCGATATTATTTTTTTGTCTATGTTCCAAAAATAGCCATATTCGCTCCAACATTCTCCTATTATCGCCAAAATCGCACAACGGTCGCCCTAGCGTCACCCATGTTCGCCCAGATTCACCCAGATTCGCCGTTAAATTTTAAGCATACCCAAAAAACGGCGGCGAACTGAACATTTTAGCGAATGTTGGCGAATGTTCGCCCTTTGTCTCACTTCATTCGCCCTTGGTCACACTATAGTCGCACAATTCACCCTGATTCGCCAATTTGCAAATTCCAATTATTGGCAACGCTGCTTTTTGAACGAATAGGGCGACAGTAGGCGCCAGCAGCGCTAATGCAGCGAATGTGTCGACGAATTATTGCCAATGCCATACGAATGACATGCATGCGGCATGTGGCGAACTGAGGTGATTGGTGGGTTTTTATGTGACTGTTGATGTGTCTTTCACTATAGTCTGTTTCTTTTCAACTGACGGTAAAAAATGCAAAGTTCCCATCAGGATTTCTCAGTTATTTTGAAGATTTTGTGGTGAAATGTGGTGCTAATTATATAAACTTGGACTTAACCCCTTCACCTCCATAACTTTCATTCTGGCATTCGGACATTTTTCTATCAAATAATGTACAAATTTAGCTTGCTCTCAAAACAAAAAATATATATGTTAGCTCGCTACCGCTCACCAGGAAAATATTGAAACCTGGATGGGGGTAAACGTCTTGAAACAGTAGGCTGAACGGGGCCGAACGGATACAAGGCAAAGAGAGAGGGAGAGAAATAGAAAACAAAAAACGAGGAGAGAGGGAGAGAAAGAGAAAACTAAAAGGTGAGGTGGGCTCAATTTTTAAGCCTTAACGCAAACATTGAGCCCACCTCGCTGTTTTTTGTTTTCTCTTTCGCTCCCTCTCTCCTCGTTTTTTTTTTTTTTTTTACATTTCTCTCCCTCTCTCTTTGCCTTGTATCCGTGTGGCCCCGTTCAGCCTACTGTTTTAAGACGTTTACCCCAATCCAGGTTTCAATATTTTTCTGGTGAGCGGTAGCGAGCCAACATATATATATTTTTGTTTGGAGAGCAACATAAATGTGCAAATTTTTCGAGTGAAAAATGTCTCCGGCGAAGCCGGATTTCTCCATATAATGCTGGTTCGCTATCGCTTGCCAGGAAGATATCGATACTTGGATGGGGATAAACGTCTTAAAACAGTAGGATGAACGAGGCCGAACGGATACAAGGCAAAGAGAGAGGGAGAGAAATAGAAAACTAAATAAAAACACGAGGAGAGAGAGAGAGAAAGAGAGAAAAAAAACCCAGCGAGGTGGGTTAAATTTTTGCGTTAAGGCTTAAAAATTGAGCCCACCTCGCCTTTTTTAGTTTTCTCTTTCTCTCCCTCTCTCCTCGTTTTGTGTTTGTTTTCTATTTCTCTCCCTCCCTCTTTGCCTTGTATCAGTTCGGCCCCGTTCAGCCTACTGTTTTAAGACGTTTACCCCCATCCAGGTTTCAATATTTTCCTGGTGAGCGGTAGCGAGCCAACATATATATATTGTTTTGTTTTGAGAGCAAGCTAAATTTGTACATTTTTCGATTGAAAAATTTCTCCGGCGAAGCTGGATTTCTCCATATAATGCTGGTTCGCTATCGCTTGCCAGGAAGATATAGATACTTGGATACTTGGATACTTGGATACTTGGATACTTATCGAAAAATAAATCCATAATTGCATCTTGAGTGGGAATACACCTATTCCATAGATGCACAGACACTCAGACATACCCACACAATTATATTTACATTTTGATTGGAGGGCATATGTTTTTGTAACAGACCTTATTATGTAAACGAGATTGTGAACTTCGAACGAAAATATAAAACAAAGTTAATGTTCTCTATGGGACTGCTAATTGTTCAGAATAATTCGTCAGTGTATCATTGTTGTTCTCCCAAGTATTGTTCAGATATTCCTGGATAAGGCTTGTACACATTGATCCGTAGATTCACACACACACACACACACACACAATGTCCAGCTTTTCCACATTTCGCCTTTTCACACACACAAACACACACACACACACTCACTACAACACACATACATGCGCAGTTGCACACACACTCTACAACACACACACACACACACACAGAATGTCCAGCTTTTCCACATTTCGCCTTTTCACACACACACACACTACAACACACACACACACACACACACACAATGTCCAGCTTTTCCACATTTCGCCTTTTCACACACAAACACACACACACACTACAACACACACACACACACACAATGTCCAGCTTTTCCACATTTCGCCTTTTCACACACACACACACACACACTCACTACAGCACACATACATGCGCAGTTGCACACACACTCTACAACACACACACACACACACACAGAATGTCCAGCTTTTCCACATTTCCCCTTTTCACACACACAAACACACACACACACACACTACAACACACACACACACACACACACACACACACATGGCATTCGCCATATTCGCCATAAGTTGCACAACCTCCGTGGTTTTATCTCATTACATCGTCCAACATTCGAAAGTCAATCTCTGTGCATCCGCCATTTTCGCCCTTTGTCTCACTTCATCCGCCCTTAATCGCCCTCAATTGTCGCACAACATTCGTCATTATCGCCAAAGATTGCGCCATAATCGTCCCTTGGGCTTACTTGCGTCGCACTTCATTCGAGGAAATTCGTCTTTTTCGCTTACATTCGATTTCATTCGCTTCTGAAAAACCCATATTCGTCGCGATTTTTGGGACATAGGCAAAAAACACGGTCGCACGGCGGTCGCCATCGAAAAATCGAAAAATCGCACAGTGGGATACCCCCTTTACTAAAATAATTTCCTCTCTGATCATCACTTGTCATCACACAACTCTGCCATCAACTAGTTGCCTTGTTCCACTCCTCAATAACCCTACCCGTCGCCTACGATCCCGCAACAAGGTAAATATACTATTGTGTGGTTTGGTATAACTCTACAGTCTACTTACTTCAAGAATAACCACAGTGTGTGTGTGTGTGTGTGTGTGTATCTATGGATCAATGTGTACAAGCCTTATCCCGGAATATCTGAGCACTACTTGGGAGAACAACAATGATACACTGACGAATTATTCTGAACAATTAACAGTCCCATAGAGAACATTAACTTATTTTTTTATATTATCATTCGAAGTTCACAATCTCGTTTACTTAATAAGGTCTGTTACAAAAACATATTATGCCCTCGAATCAAAATGTAAATATAATTGTGTGGGTATGTCTGAGTGTCTGTCCATCTATGGAATAGGTGTATACCCACTGAAGATACAATTATGGATTTATTGTTTGTTTCCTGGCAGTTATAAGATATTGTATTCAGATTAGAAAGTGTATATGGAAGTCATAGGGTTAATTCAGATACTGTTTACCCTTCTAGTTACCACAGATCATTCCTAAGCTGGATAAAATTGTCTAAAAGTAGTCAGAATATACTATCAAAATGCGTCCTAATCTTCAAAGGGTTAAGTAGGGTCAATATTTACGAGCCGCACCACAGCTGGGATCTCATTTATAATGGTAGTTTGGGGTTCCTATCATTTTATGCTTCATTGCTATATAATTTTTATCCACCCGAAAATATATTTTTTGTCTTGGCTTTATTTATTTATTTTTATTTGTTTGCATTAACCTAACCAAAAAACCTAATCTAACCTAACCTAAATGTATTTGGGGGCTATTAGGTTAGGTTAGGTTAGGTTTTTTGGGTAGGTTAATGCTAAACAAATAAAAATAAAGCCAAGACAAAACAAAAACTCCGGTGGATAAAAATTATATAGCAATGAAGCTTAAAATGATAGGAATCCTAAACTACCATTATAAATGAGATCCCAGCTGTGGTGCGGCTCGTAAATATTGACCTTAAGGAGACGTAACTATTAAATTAACACTTTCACTATTATGATAGTTTGTTTCCTCTAATTCGAGTTATCATTTGTCGAATTAAGGTGAGATTTCCACTTGAACGATTTTATTCTAAACTCCTTCTCCGTCATGTTTAGCACTATTCCTTTTGAAATTTTAAGACGTTCGCCCAATTCGAACGTTCCCTTAAATACAGCTTAGACAGGGCCTTTTGAAATAACTATGCCTCACATACACACTCGACATAGCCACACAACAATAACACACACTACATGTGTTTGGGTAATGGTTCTGGTACACTGACTTTTAATTTGAACCAAATTTTGAACTTATAACTCGTGTTATATAAGTTTATTATGAAATATTATGAAGAAATAATTAGGTAAGCATACATAACCTACTGTTGTGTATGTAGTACTTATGATTAAATTATCGTATTTCGGCGAAGTTGGTCACTCGGAAAATCAGCTGATGAATCTCGGCGCTCCAAATTCACTTGCATTGAATTTATATTCGGTACGATTTTAATTACTGGACACCTATTTGACAGGTACCACCAAGGATTTAATACATATTTGTTTTCGGTTTCCACGCATCCAACATCAAGCTACACCTTTTTCTGGTCCGGTAATAGTATTGAAAACGATAAAATCATTTTTTAAATGTGGTTTTCGACGAGAATAAAACGGAGCGTTTGTGCCGAAAATCGGCGGCGGGAGTCCGTCGTCGCTTCGGATCATCGCGGTTTGTTTACCCAGGACGCTCGAGGTTACGGCCAGCTGTTTTACTTGCCCCCTGCTGGCCACATGGATGACGATTATTATAATTCACGGGGGGGTGAGGGAGGCAGAGCCCCCCTCAACCCTGTATCCCACGGCCTATAACGCAAGTCTTTATAAAAAAATGGACCTAATAACTGGTTATAAGCTTAGCCATTTTAAGTCGACCGCCAAGGCGCGGGAAGTCACTCCGAGCGTAAAGTAAACAATGCGACGCTACTTCCACGAACGCAACAGAGTTGTCTTTATATTTCGTCTCATATTATCATTATTAAAGTGTCCCCATTGCTTTTTTAGTGTTCCGTACACCAGAAAAGAATGTAGCTTGGTGTTGGATGCGTGGAAATGGAAAAAAAATGTGTATTAAATCGTTGGCGGTACCTGTCAAATAGGTGTCCAGTAACTAAAATCGTACCTTATATTCTATGTACAAGACTACCCATGGTTTTGGAGGGTTTATTTAAGGCTTAGAAAAGTGTCTTTATACGCAAAGGACTGGAGTTCTCGAAAGGGGGCTTTAGTCCTGGCTGCGATTAAGGAAGACGTCTGGGGTTCCCGAGCAGGACAACCTCTTGGTTCATATTCCCAGTATACCTAGGGGTATAAACTTGGGGGTCTCGTGGACTCCAGTAAAGTTCTTCCTGACTTTAAGGTGGGCTTAATAATCCTCATGGGTTGATAGCCTCTAAAGTCCTATTTTAAGTAACTTTATACGCCAGTATATATGGTATACTCAGTTTCATTTCATCTGGCGGTATTGAATCCCTAATTTCTTGATACTTAATGGAAAAATATGAAACCATGTCTCTGCATCATATTACTGTAAGTCCAAGTTTATATAATTAGCACCACATTTCACTACAAAATCTTCAAAATAACTGAGAAATCCTGATGGGAACTTTGCATTTTTTTACCGTCAGTAGAAAAGAAACAGAGTATAATGAGAGACACATCAACAGTCACACAAAAACCAACCTATCGCCTCAGTTCGCCACATATCGTATGTCATTCGTATGGCATTGGCAATAATTCGTCGACACATTCGCTGCATTCGCACTACTGTCGCCCTATTCACTCAAAAAGCAGCGTTGCCAATAATAGGAATTTGCAAATTGGCAAATCAGGGCGAATCAGACGACAATGGTACAAATTGTGCGACTCGTGCGAGCCAAGACAAATGCCGTGAGACAAATTTGCCAAATTCGCCAAAATGTTCAGTTCGCCGCCGTTTTTTGGGTATGCTCAAAATTTATGGCCAATCTGGGTGAATCTGGGCGAACATAGGCGACGCTAGGGCGAACACTGTGCGCTTTCAGTGACAATTGGAGAATATTCGAGCGAATATGGCGAATTTTGGGGCATAGACAAAAAAATCCTGTCGCTGCCTGTCGCTGGACGTTCGCCATCGAAAGGTCGCAGTGGGATTCCGCCTTTATAACGGTCACCTGAAAATATGGAATAACGTGTTTTCTAAAGCACTGGTATATTTGCACATGATATTAACCCTCTCCGTCATATACGATGCGATCTCGTCATATGGCGGTTTCGCCCAAAAGTATCATATGACGCGATCGCGTCCTATGAACTTAGTGAAATAGCTCAATAATAAGTTTATGATGTGATTTGTGTCATATTGAGCTCAGTAAGTTAGGTAAGTTAGATCATAATCTGTCGGTTGGTGGCAACCCCAAATTCCTCCGACTTCTAACGGTCCCTCAGTGTGAGAAAGAGTGTTGTGGGGGAAATACCAGGCGCTCGGGCAACCCCTAACTTACGTAACTAAATATGACGGAAAGAGTTAAGACCAACATTAAGATTCTGGAAGCTCTGCATCAAAACTCTTATAAAGACCAGTGTAGTCAGTGAGCTCTCTCCTGCGTCAACTCGATTCTATTTTACCTATGTACTGGCATATGGTAGGTAGTATTCAAGGTCCAACTTCAAGAGGTCGAGTACAACTGTTGTCAACTAGCCACGTCAGGATCACCACCACGGCCAACGCATCTACCGAAGACTTAAGTTTCTATTCTACGAATATCAAGTGAAATTATTATACTACTATCAATCCACAGGAGAAATAACTGTGAGAAGTGATCTATACTAAGTGTATTTAGGAAGAAGTATAAATGAACAACAATGAAAATTAATATTGATACAACTATATAATTATAAAGAAATATTCTGGTTAAAGCGTATGCTACGATTCTATGCAATTTAATAACTAAAGAAAGTACTAGTGGCGCCCAAATAAATCAGGGAAGTACTAATATTAATTCTGATAATATTGATAATAAGTAAATACTAAATACCATACGCATAATTATATAGAGGAATTAACTAGAAATAAACCTCATTAGTCGTTACCTCAAGATTAACTCTACGCATATTAAACCAAACAGTTTGCGTACCTTATATTGATACATAAACGTAATAACCACAAGTGTAAGTCCTCAATTGAAGGAAGTGCTATTCTTATCTAATAATAAATACAGGACAAGTGTAATGCTTCGATTAGAAGACAGTCCATAATAATCACCTAGATTATACAGTAGAAGTAACAGTCTTACGAGTAAGAAGTAGTGGAGCCTCGTTCGTGCGTCTTGTGTTTTGTTTGTTACCATTATTCTAATATCACGCATGCAATATCCTTGTGCAAATAAACATGTTATGAATTTAAATATTGTTATATCTATCCTCTATTTACTTTCTGTCCATGTGTTAATACGAATTTGGCTTCCTCAGTTAAGCAGAACCTACCTATTTAAACCAATAAACCCCAGAAAAAACCTAGTATAACATTATATATATTGAGTTATTTATTACGTAGCTATAAATATAGCAAACATTTTAGTATTAACCGATATTATCCTCAAGTTATAATCCCTCTTTCATTTTTCTACCGTATTCTCACTATATTTACACCACTTCAGCATTCATTCACATATCCTTAATTTCTCCCTCACTATATATTTTCTCTCTCTCCGGCAATACTTCTCTATCCCCTGACCTCTCCATTATATATTTGCTGCCTCACCTTTCCACCAAGTCCCCTCCCCTCCTTGTTCACCATTTTAGCATCGTTTATCCATCTCTTCATTCTCTATGCACCCTATTACCATACATGCACCTCCACAATATTTGTCTACCTTCCCACCAAATCCTATTTGCCGACTATTCATCCATTCTGCACCACTTCATCACTGCACCATTTTGCCACCACTCTGTCTATTCTGAACCTCTTTCCACCAGGTACAGGGACAGTGGTGGTGAAAGTAGGTGACGTAAATGATGAGGGCCCAAGATTCACCCGGAGGCAGTGGTCGGTGGTGGTAGCTGAGACGGTCACACCCAACACTACTCTCGCACTCTTTCATGTACAAGACCGGGACACTACCAATGACTTCGCTTTCAGGGTATGGGATATATATTTCTATAATACTAACGTAACACTGTATTATAGTTTAAACTCAGTACTGTTATTTGTGCACGGGCGCGCATATACTCTGCATATATATATATATATATATATATATATATATATATATATATATATATATATATATATATATATATATAATATATATTATAGGTTTGATTCCCGGAGGGAAGTAAAGAAAACCTAATATTTAGTAGGGGCCCCGTAATTATTGACGATATGCCTATTAACATCATAGTCTCCATTCAAGCGCCGCGGTAGGCAGTTTTGAATCTGCCGCGCGGGGAAGAACAGAGTACTCGTCATAAGTGCAACGCTAATTCTCTTATGGAATCGTCTTATGATTGGGTACCCACTACGAAAAAACCTTTGTAAAAAATAAAAAAATAAAACTATACTTAAAAAGTGTTATACTGAGCTTTCCATCTCAGTGGATTTCTTATGTTGTGGATCCCTGACGCTACTACCCAAGCGTCCATACGTCCTTCACTGAAATATCAAGATAAAACTTTAAGACATCAAGCGAATGGGAAGGGGATGGATGGGAGGGCACTGCTTCGTCAATGATTACGGTGCCCCTACTAAATATTAGGTTTTCTTTACTTCGCTCCGGGAATCAAACCTATAATTTAATAGTGGTCCCTCCATCATTGAAGATATGCCTGATCTCTTAAGACTGGAGGGGGACATTCGTGACAATATCAACAAACCTACCAGCCAACCAATCCAAAGGCAAAACACAGAATCCGTATAACCATTTAAGTCTTTATTGTTTACATACAATACTTATAAAAAATATGAATTATTATGTTCCTTCCAACAACCAACTATACTCCTAAAATCGATTAATGAAATTTACAAACACATGTGGCAGTCCGTGGATTCGAATCCAGGATGTTCACACAGAAAATCAACACCTTATGCATCGCACCACGAAGACAGTTAAAGAATGGTGGACACTGCCTACGATTTATTATGCAACTTCGAATCCTGCATATCAATCTAAGCATGTACACACATCCCAACTGCAACTCACGTAGGCTATGCATATGTGAATGGAAAGAGCAATTAATGGGGCCTTAACCACTAGGGAAGTCCTCTCGATAAATTACCCCTGAACCAATATCAATTATTATGTTCCTTCCAACTACCAACTATACTCCTAAAATCGATTAATGAAATTTACAAACACATGTGGCAGTCCGTGGATTCGAATCCAGGATGTTCACACAGAAAATCAACACCTTATGCATCGCACCACGAAGACAGTTAAAGAATGGTGGACACTGCCTACGATTTATTATGCAACTTCGAATCCTGCATATCAATCTAAGCATGTACACACATCCCAACTGCAACTCACGTAGGCTATGCATATGTGAATGGAAAGAGCAATTAATGGGGCCTTAACCACTAGGGAAGTCCTCTCGATAAATTACCCCTGAACCAATATCAATTATTATGTTCCTTCCAACAACCAACTATACTCCTAAAATCGATTAATGAAATTTACAAACACATGTGGCAGTCCGTGGATTCGAATCCAGGATGTTCACACAGAAAATCAACACCTTATGCATCGCACCACGAAGACAGTTAAAGAATGGTGGACACTGCCTACGATTTATTATGCAACTTCGAGTCCTGCATATCAATCTAAGCATGTACACACATCCCAACTGCAACTCACGTAGGCTATGCATATGTGAATGGAAAGAGCAATTAATGGGGCCTTAACCACTAGGGAAGTCCTCTCGATAAATTACCCCTGAACCAATATCAATTATTATGTTCCTTCCAACAACCAACTATACTCCTAAAATCGATTAATGAAATTTACAAACACATGTGGCAGTCCGTGGATTCGAATCCAGGATGTTCACACAGAAAATCAACACCTTATGCATAAGGAGATAAACAGTGCGTTACTTCAAAGAAAATCTGCTTTAATTGACTGGATATCTTGCTTGAGATCCCGTCTGACAATTGTAAAGAGGTTTTAACTGTAAACCTTCTCATACTATCCAGACTTATAACTTTTATAGTTTTAATCTCTGGATAAAATTTCAGAATATTTCAGAAAATTTCAGAATATTTCTGATTGGGGATATGAATGGTAAGGTGGGTGATAGGAAAGTTGAGGGAGTGGTGGGAGGGTGGGGGGTACCATCAGAGGTGAATGGGAATGGTAGTGCACTTGTGGACGTATGTGTGGGGAGGAGGCTGTGGATAGCCAACACCTTCTTCCGACACAGAATGATCCACAGGTACACGTGGAAACGGATGTTGACGATGAAGGATAAGACAGTGGTGGAACGAAAGTCATTGATTGATTATGTATGTGTGGATGAACGAATGAAGAAATCTGTGATGGATGCTAGGGTGTATAGGGGTATTGGAGGGGGTCTGTCTGATCATTATGTAGTGGTAGCTAAGGTTAGGATACAAAAGAAGTGGGTGAGGAGGGCAGGAGGGAGGCGAGAGGAGGGTGGAATGGTGAGGAGGGTGGAGAGGTTGCAGGAGGAGGAAATCAGGGAGGAGTACAGGAGAGCAGTGGAAAGACATCTAGGTGGGTTCGACCTGGAAGTTATGGAGGAAGTGGAGGAGATGAGCAAGGTGTTTAAGGATGAGATCTGTTCAGCATGTGAGGAGGTGTGTGGAGTGAGGAGAAGAGGGAGGGGAGTGAAAGGTACAGCATGGTGGACAGAAGAGGTACGAATAGCTGTGGAAGAAAAGAAGAAAGCATATAGAGAGTGGTTGGGTAGCAGAGGGAATGAAGATTCCGAGAGACAGAAACGAGCGAGATACGTGGAGAGTAAGAGGGTGGTGAAGAGAGTAGTGAAGGAAAGTAAGAGAAGAGTAGATGAGGAATTTGGAAGGAATCTGAGTGTAAAATGGAGGGATAGTAAGAAACTGTTCTGGAAAGAAGTCAAGAAAGTTAGGGAAGGTAGCAAGGGAAACAGTAAGGGTGTGAAAGATAAGAATGGGAGAATGCTAGCCGAGAAGCAAGAGAGAGTCGAAAGATGGAGGGAGTACTTCAGTGAGTTGCTAAATGAAAGGAATGAAGAGCCAGCAAACATAGCTGGATATGGTATGGGAGGGAGAAGAAGAGAAGTAGTGGAGGAGGAGGTGGGGATCAGGAGGTCAGAAGTGTGGGAAGCCATGAAAAGAGTGAAGTTGGGGAAAGCACCAGGAACAGATGGAGTGTGTGGGGAAATGTTGAGGTATGGTGGTGAGATAGTGATAGAATGGGTATGGAAAATGTGCAAACTAGCATGGGAGAAGGGGAGTGCACCCGGTGACTGGAAGACTGGCATAATAGTCCCCCTATATAAGGGCAAAGGGGAAAGAGGAGTGTGTGGTAACCACCGAGGAATATGTCTTCTAAGCGTAGTAGGGAAGGTATACAGTAGGGTAGTGATTGAGAGAGTGAGAGTGAGAACGGAGAAATGGATAGGCGACGAGCAGGGAGGTTTTAGGAAGGGAAGAGGATGTGTAGATCAGATTTTTACCCTGAATTGTGTTGTGGAGAAGTATCTGGAGAAGAAACAAAAGGTGTATGTTGCCTTTATGGACTTGGAGAAGGCCTATGACAGAGTGGATAGAGAAGGTTTGTGGAAAGTACTTAGAATATACGGAGTAGAGGGCAAGTTGCTGAAAGCAGTGAAGAGCATGTATGAGGGTGCAAAGGCGGCAGTACGTGTGGAGAGTGAGCAAAGCGAGTTCTTTGACCTGAATGTTGGTTTGAAACAGGGGTGTGTGATGTCCCCGTGGTTGTTTACTGTATATATGGATGGAGTTATGAAAGAAATACTATCAAGAGCAGTGGATGTTGGTGTATCGCTGAAAAGGGAGGAAATTGAGTGGAAGCTACCTATACTGCTGTTTGCGGATGATACAGTTCTGATGAGTGATAATGAATGGGAGTTGCAGGGTCTGGTAAATGAGTTTGGAACAGTGTGCGAAAAACGGAATTTGAAGGTAAATACGGGGAAGAGCAAGGTTATGGTCTTCGAAAGGGGTGAAGTCACAGAGTGTGAGGTGAAGCTGAACGGTCAGGCTATGGAGATCGTCAACTCTTTTAAGTATCTGGGCAGTGTGTTGAGTAAAGATGGGACTATGGATGAAGAGGTGCGGGAGAGGGTACAACAGGGGAAGAGGGTTGTAGGAACGCTAAAAGCAGTAACAAGAAATAGGGTGGTCAGTATGGAAGTGAAGAAGTCCTTGCATGACAGTGTGGTAATCCCGACACTGACTTACGGAAGCGAAGCATGGACGTTGGTTGAGAGACTCAGACCAAGAGTGAGAGCAGTGGAAATGAATTACTTAAGGAGTGCGTGCGGAGTTACATGGAGGGATAGACAGACTAATGAGGAAGTAAGAAGGAGGTGTGGTGTGGAGGTAGATGTGCTGGAAAGTGTGAAAAGGAACAACTTGAGATGGTTCGGCCATATGGAACGTATGGAAAGCGAGAGAATGACTAAGAGGGTGTATGAGAGCGAGGTGGAGGGACAGAGGGGGAGAGGTAGACCGAATTTGAGGTGGAAGGATGGAGTGAGGAAGTACATGAACGAAGGTGGTGCTGGTTGGGGGGAGGGGCGTCGACTGACTGGGGACAGAGGTGCATGGGGGCGGTTCGTTCGTGTCCACCCCTTCGGGGATCACGGCGTCAGGCAATAGATAGATAGATAGATAAAATTTCACTTGTATACCACTGACTAGTTGTACACTGTAACATACACTATATAGATGCAACTATGATAGATATTTTAAATTGACAAAAGAAAATATTTTGAGCTTTCTTCTTAGCTCTTAATTAAGTATTACACACATGTACACTTAAGCTACTCTCCGGCGGAGGTATTATCCGGCGTAGGGGTTTTAGGGATCTTGGGCTACTATCACACTTCCCCACCCCACCCCCCCTTTTCTTTTCGCCGTAGGCCTTAATAGTAAATAGCACAGATTCCGAACCCTTCTGCCACAAGCCTACCCGGTACGGGTGTTCTAGATTGGGTAATAGCATGATCTTGTGTCAGCGTGGCCATGGAGATGACTTCGATTATCAATCATTGATACCTCTGTGAGTGACAAGCAGATCTGCTTGGAATGGATCTGTTGAGAGGATGAAACAATAAGGTTGCATTGACCTTCTACATTCTTAAAATGAAAAAACATGTGCTTAGCACCAATGGATATGCATATGCCCGTTTGGCCGAAGCCTGGACTGTAGCACCAGTGTTCATTCATTTAAATAAAATTAGTAATGGCTGTGGAAACATACAACTAGAACGGTTTTAGTGGACCTGAAATTTGTAGCCGTGTCTTGCCGGCTCAAGTATTTACCCATGAACTCCCGGGAAAACGCAACCCTTCTGAACTTATATTTCCGGGCCAGGGAAAACCTAGCTTCGAATTTTCTCCATAATTTGTATGGATTTGAACAGTTGGACTTGAGCTGACCTGACTGAGGCTGTAGACCCGAATAAGACTTTCTGTTTGCATACAGTGTATAGACATGCATGCTTACAGAAAGAGGACGATCATCGCGACATAATTATGAAATTACCTTAATACTAACTTCTGTTTGCATACAGTATGAGTAATTAGCAAGAGAACGACCAGGAGGGAGGTAACTTATTGGCCAGCTTATGTTAGTGGGAAACTACTAAGGTCCTTAACAGCGTAAGAGACCAGTTGGAAACTACTAAGTTCCTTAACAGCGTAAGAGACCATGTTTCGATTACTTAACATGTGGAACATGCTAAGGGATGACCGTTAACCTGATTCCTGTCTTGCGGATCCAGATGACCTGTCGTATGTCTTATGTGGACCTTGTGATTAACTGACTTCCACTCGTCGTTCCGTCTGCAAGTTGTCTAGTGTTCTAGGCTGTTTCCGGGGTTTACCCTAGAGTCAAACGTTTCTAATTATGAGGTATGACTTAACCGATTGAGACAGTGTGAGGGGAGGTCATGTTGGTACTACTCTATTCCCGTTATCGTTGGGATATGTCCCTTTTACTACTCTTCCGGGGGTATCCCCGGTGAGGTATATGGGTGGACGAGAGCCGTTCCGACCTGATAGAAAATTTCTCTTTCGGACTAACCCCTTGTCTTGTAAAGGAACATACTAGGCAGAAGCCTCGTATTGAGGAACCTGCCCATTCCCGCCGTACTTGGTACAGCGGAGAGGTTCATTGTGATAGATAAACCATCGTCTTTTTGATTGCGTAATATTACAACCTGGCACGATGATTACTAGGGCTGTAATTTCCCAGAATAGCCCGCAAAGTACTTGTTTGCGCCGGCCATCCAAAACCGGAAGAGGGGAGGCTGGTTCTACCTTGACTTATTAGGATTTATTGTTAATATAAAACCTGGCTTAACGCGATTCGTTGTCTGTTACGGCCAGCCTAAGAAGACGAGTTTTACTTGACCGAAGCCTTCGGGGTCATGTCCTAGCTTTTTATTCATACTGTGGCGTAAGAATGCACTTCACCCTACAGAAAAGACTACCTTCCGTGCTAGTGGTCTGAAAAACTTAAGAAGTAGATTTAAGACTACTTATGGTCTCCTGAACTAGTCTTACTCCTGAAGGAGGGGAGGTCCGGTGGGACCCCGCCGGAAAAACACTTCTCACCCTCTGTCATACCGTATAGCCGACTGGGATATGTCGACGACAGAACTCCCCGTCGTTCCAGCATGACCCAGAGGTAGTTGTGAATTCCAGAGAGGTTCGAGCGCCTGATAATTTCTTAAGAGAACACACATGATCTCATATCTACCACTCATAATCCAATACATTCCTACGCAGATGACTCAACACTCCACAGTTCCTTCACATTTACCAATTCTTTCACCCAACCCGATCTTATAAATTCAAAAATAAACACTGCAATTTCTCTGAACCAGGACCTTTCTAGAATAAATGAATGGGAACAAAAGAATCTAGTTTCCTTTAATGCACAGAAAACCAAGTACATTCAATTTTCTAACCGACAGAATCTCACGGACTCCCATATAATATTTTTTAATGATGTAAATATTCCCACTTCCCCTAGTATTGACATTCTCGGTGTAACATTACCTACTAACTTGAGCTGGACACATTATGTTAGAAGCATTGCTAAGAATGCCTCTAAAAAACTGGGACTCCTGTACAGAGTTTGAGAATTCTTCACTGGCGAGCAGTTGGCCGTAATATATAAAAGTCATGTGCGTTCTCAGATGGATTACTGTTCACCACTGTGGGATGGAAGTGGAGTGGTTGCATTGAGGCAGTTGGACAAAATTCAAAATAAAGCTATTAGATTAATCAATAACCCTGCAATCACACAGGACCTTCCTACATTATCCATACGAAGAAACGTTGCATCCCCTGCATTATTCTACAGATATTTTCACAGCAATTGTTCCGAGAAACTTGCTTCAATTGTGCCGCCTCTCCACATCTTTCCCCATAGAACTAGGGCAGCTGAGAGCGCCCATGAATTTACACTTTCTCTTCCACAATGCAGAACTTCTGCTTATCAAAATTAATTTATCCCCAGAACTACTACTCTTTGGAATTCACTTCCCTCGAATTGCTTTCCACAAACTTACAATCTACAAATGTTTAAATCCAGTTGTTACAAACATTTTATGAATGGAGGATGCCTTTAGGCACATGGACCTTTTTGTTTTATCTGTGTTTTTCCTTCCTCCGTTCATTGTCTCTTAAATAAAAAAATAAAAATAAAAAAAATAAATTGTCCTCTCCCAAATCGCCCCGAACCATGGTGCACGTGCTGGTATAAATTTCCATTGACAAAAAAAAATCCCGGCGTCTAACGTTCGGGTGCTATAGGTTATGACAGCTAAAGATTACGCCCCTCCTTCTGAAGTGTGGTCATGACCTGTTCATGAGTATACAGAATTGAGCGTTTTATCCTTAAACCTGTCTTATTTACCCTTGTGTTTGTAAGAACACCTATCACAGTAGGAGTGTTCATATAGCACTACTGAACCTCTGCTCTTGTGGAATCACCTATCTAACCTTTTCCGAGAGTAATACTCCAATGGCATAGAGCTAAAGCCCTAGGATCCTAATCGTCCCATTTGACTGGAGTGGCCGGCGACCGGCGGACGTCCGATTCCTTGATTCCTTTCAACTATGTGTAGATTCCCGTGTTATGTACCGTAACTTTAGTAAGAAGTACCGGATTAAAAATGTTGTCAAATGCATCAAGTGCTTATGAAGTCTAAATCCTCGAGGGGGAAGTTGTGCCGGCAGATTTCGTAGGTACTCGGACGTGACACATAGGCTGTCGGTTCGGCGTGAACCGGCATGGGTAATCTTGCATACTTCATTTCTTTTAGTCTACCCTCGGGGGACGGCCACCGCATTAGTGGTCGCCGTGGTATCCGTGTGTCGACGTCTGCCGGGGCGCAGCCTGGGAACAACCGTAACGCCCCTTGGCGCATGCCTTGGTGCTGTCTACGGGAACTCCTTGTATCCGCGTGCCTGTACAAGGCTTTGGAAGGGAGGGAGAATCTGGGAATTCTGTAGGAGTGGGAAACATTTGGAGTCCGCCTGTCGCTGGTCACAGACATATCTTTTGTTCAAACATGGTAATAATCCTAGCCGTACCAATGTCTAAGCTGATTTTGGTATGGCCGGGCTGAGCATTATTTCTACATCCTTCTGAGTTTGTGTGTTCATAATGGATGGTGTTAAGACTGGGGAAAAAATGACCCTGTAAAAAAAATTCTCAGGCACGCCTTTTACCATATGGAGTCTGAGACTTCCTCAAAGATGGACGTCCGTATGTCCATGATTGACCTCGCCGGATTGGGTAGCAAATAATTTTGAAACGCTTTGATCGCCTCATTCCGGCCCTTTTGGGGGTTAGCAATGGGCTTAGCAATGACTTGGGCTGTGTCTCTCGACAGAAGGAAGCCCACAAATTTACGTTGAGTACTATCCCGTAGGAGGAACTCACGTTGGAGGTCAGTAGGTTCAGGAGCAGTGAAAGGATCCGGAAAATCAGTTAGTGCTAATTGAGGGGCTATAAGGAACTTAATTTTGGCTCTGGGAACTCCCCCCGGTTGGGGCATCAGTAAATCAACTCCATATGGCGAGGCGGTGGAACTGCCAGAGCAGTATTAGACGTTAGAGCAATGGCAAACTGTTGGACTTCCTGATCCCATTCTACCCATGGCCCGTGTCCCACCTCCCACAGGTTTACTGCCTTTTGGCCCGTTGACAGTTACTGGGAATGTCGTGAATCTCGGTTCATTAGGTCTAACCGAATCATAACTGTGAACACCGTAAGGTCGGGAGCAGTACAAAGGAGTACAAAGGAAATCAAGCAACAACAGATATAGTGACCCTTCTAGGTTGCTTGTCCTCCAAAACACTGAGGATCAAGTGTCCAAACAGTGGTTTAGAGTGGGAAAGGGAACATTGGAAAGGGAATTACTGCCCTGGAACTAATGTCCGTGGCAGGATTAGGAAGTTAGTAGAGGACAGATGGGTTAGTATCTGAGGGGGGGATAAAATAAAGTTATTCATTTACAAACGCAGTCAGTCGCGGGTTTGATGCGAGATATTTGTCTAGGCGGAGTTTAAATGAATCAACGGTGATGCAGTCTATAACGTTTCGGGGAAGCCCATTCCATAAATTGACAACTCGATTGAAGAAGAAATTCTTGGATTCGTGCGAGTTAAAAGATTTACCAATAATTTTGCAAATGTTTCCCCGCGTGTAATTAGATTGGTCGAAAATGAAGTACTTACTACAGTTCATATTGTCGATGCCTTTGATGATTTTGAACACTTGAATTAAGTCACCTCTTAATCTGCACTGGGTTAAAGGAAATAGATTTAATTCTCTAAGACGCTCTTCGTATGGTTTGTTCTTTAGGCTAGGTATCATTTTGGTAACTCTACGTTGAACTCGTTCTAGCTTGTTTATATCTTTTTGGTAATAAGGGCACCAGGATTATTATTATTATTATTATTATTATTAATTTTTATTTTGCCAATCAAACATACAATATATGTTAATTTTACAATAAAATAATATCATGGCTGCACCTTTTGAGAACAATCACTCTTAAAGGCACCTTGAATACAACTCGATGGTTATTTTACATACAGTAAGATTATTAAAACATATAATATTATATAATTATAGCTAATGAGGCACAGCCCCAGCCCCGCAGCCACAGCAAGAAGGGATTCGGAACAGTGGCCAGGTATAATTACCTAGCCACCACCCCGAACCACCCCCCACCCAGACCGCTGTGGGTAGAGCAAACCCCAGCCTTATATACAGTACGGTACCTACATATTGATCAACACCAGAACAGTATCTTAATTTTTTTCCGATATAAAGGTGATTGTAATTTAGGGTTGTGGCAGTGTTATTGTCAAATGTTAAATAAGATTAATATTTAGACATTAGTGAAGATTTGAGTGATATTTTGAAACTAGGCAGAGTGGGTATATTTTGTAAGTCAGGAGACAACTGATTCCAAACTTTCGCACCATGGTATTTTATTGATGTCTGGGATTGTCTAGAGGTCATTAAGGGAATATTTAAAGAATTTATATTTCTTAATGCATACCTTTCATTTTCACGATGTCTAAATAATTCCACATTGTTATAGCCATTTAATGCTTTGTAAACAAAGATAGCACTGCAAAATATGTTAATATCTTCAAATTTTAAGAGATTAAGTTGTCGAAATAATTCATTGGTGTGAGCATATTTGGATCTAAATGTAATTGTTCGTATAACTTTTCTTTGTGCAACTTCAACAGGTTGTAATTTACTTTTACCCTTCGCTCCCCATACTGTATGACAGTATAAGAGAAATGGATAAATTACTGAATAATATAAAAGCTTTAGGGCATTTAAGTCAAGACATTGGCGTGTTAAGTACAGTATACCACATTGTTTATTTAGTTTATTTGTTACGTCCTTTATGTGTAAGTTCCAAGACAGTTTTCTGTCCACCGTTATCCCCAGAAACTTAACGCTCTCCACTTCTCTCACTGATTGATTACCAAATTTAATTGGTTGCATATCATTTGGAACGTTTTTGTTTCTGTGAAAGACTATAAAGTTAGTTTTATTAATATTTAGTGTAAGTTTATTGGTAGTTATCCAATTATGTACATTCTTAAGTTCATTGTTTATAGAAACAATAAGAGAGCGCAAGTCCCGGTGACTGGCGAAAACTTGAAACTGGCGAAAGGGATTGAACGCAGTATTCCAGAAGAGGGCGGACTAAGGAATTGTAAAGGGTTAGGATAACTTCTTTGGATTTATGCTCAAATGACCTGCCTATAAAGCCAATTATTTTGTTTGCCTTCTTAACAACTTCTGAACATTGTTGACTCGGTTTTATGTTACTCGATATGTTACCCCCAGATCGGTTTCTTTGTATACATTCTTAAGCTGAGTGCCATTCATTGAATAGTTTGCTTTCTCATTTAGGTATCCGATATGTAGTACTTTACATTTATCCGCATTGAAACTCATTTGCCAAATTTGGGCCCAACATGACAATTTATCTAGATTGTGTTGCATATCGTCAACTTGTTCTTTTGAGAGTACGCTATTTGCAATTTTTGTATCGTCAGCAAATTTTGAGATTGTACAGGTGAGACCCTCATCTATGTCGTTGATGTAAATTAGAAAGATAATTGGTCCTAGTGCCGATCCCTGGGGTACCCCGCTACTTACATTGGTCCATTAAGATGCCTTACCGTTTATGAGTACTCTTTGCTTTCTGTTGCTGAGCCAATTTTCTATCCATTTCAACACACCGTCTTGTATTCCATGCGCTTTTAGTTTTAGTAGTAAACGTTTGTGGGGAACTTTGTCAAAGGCCTTTTGAAAATCAAGGTATATAATATCTACAGCTTTACTCTCATCGTAGAGGTTGAGGATATCGTGGAAGAAGTCTAAGAGGTTTGTTAAACAGGAACGTTTTTTACGAAAGCCGTGTTGAGTATCTTTAAGTATGTTAATTTCCTCTAAGTGATTTACGAGTCTGTCTCGTATGACCGTTTCTAGCATTTTACATACACCTGAGGTTAAGCTAATTGGACGATAGTTAATGGGTAGGGATTTGCTGCCTTTTTTGAATATCGGTGTTACGTTGGCTAGCTTCCACTGATCAGGCATAGTTCCAGACTGCAAGGATTTATTGAATAGTAATGTCAGTGGTTTGGAGAGCTCATTCTTAGCTTCCTTTAGAACTCTAGGCGAGATTGTATCAGGCCCAGGCATTTTATTTACCTTGAGTTTATCTAAACAATTCAATACTTCTCTCTCTGTAACGGTGATATTGCTTAGAACATCTGAATTATCAATCTGAATCGGCGATGGTGTAGGGATATCACTGAGGTCTTCGGTTGTAAAAACTGATGCAAAGAAGGTATTGAGGGCATTACTCATTTGTACTTCGTCTTTGGTGTATTTTCCATTTTCATCGACTAACGGTCCAACAGTTGAAGTAACTACTTTTTTCTTTCTGATATAACTATAGAATTCTTTCGGGTTTGTTTTACTTTGATTCGCAATATGTAACTCTAAGGTCTTTTTACTTTGCTTAATTAACTTTTTGGCTTTGCGTCGTAGCTCTACAAATTTCATCCGTTCTTCGTCATTTTGTGAGGATTTTAATCTATCATTAGCAAATTTTTGAGCAAGCAGGCAGTTTGAAATATCTTTATTCCACCATTTGGGCTTATTATTATGGCCTGGACGCCGTATTTTCGATGGTATGCAGTCTTGCACTGCTTTTAGGTAACTTGTTTCGAATAACTTCCAAGATGTATTTATGTCGTTATTGTTAATGAAAAAGCTCCAGTCAGTTTCTTTAAACATAGCTCTAAGTTTATGGAAGTTTGCTTTCTTGAAATAGGGACTTTTTCGATGCTACTATTTGGTTCGTTACTAGTAAACTTTAAAGTGAATGTTATCGTACGATGGTCGCTGTTACTGAATTCATCACCAACATTCAAATTCTCTATCAATTCTTCTTTTGTTGCAAGTACAATGTCAAGAACGTTATTACCACGGGTCGGCGTTCGAACAAATTGATAAAGCGAACTCTCTTGCAAGTTCGTATACAAGTCATGTCCGGAGTGTGAAGTAAGAGTATTGCCCCACTTGGTCACAGGTAAATTAAAGTCGCCAAAAATTACGGTATCTTGTGAGTTACTTATATCTGCAATTTGTTCGTAAATTTCTCGGTCAGTTTGCACTGATTGAGCTGGAGGTCTGTATATTAACGCAAGTATTATTTTTGTACCTTTATTATTCTTTATTAGCACAAAAGATGTGTCGACGTTCACAATTTGGGGTTTGACAAGAGGGTAGGGTTAAGACTTTCTTTGATATAAAGTAAAACACCACCTCCATTTCGATGTATTCGGCTTTTCTCAAACATTACATAACCGGGAAGTGAATACTCTGCTAAAAAGTCTCCATCTTCTGTATTGAGCCAAGATTCTGTTATGCCAACCACATCATAATTTTCTGTAAACACTAGCTCCTCTAAATCTGAAAATTTATTGCGTATGCTACGAGCGTTTGCATTGAAAACCTTTACATTTTTTATTTTAGAACTCACGGAACGCTATTTAATAATATTTTTGGTTCTTGTCGGATCTACATTTATGTTCATGGCTGTCCTCGGTCCTCAGTCTGGGCAAGGAAGGTCTCCTGGGGAAGGAGGGGCAAGCTGCCCGGGTACATATACAAAGTATTGATAGTTAGTGTTGTCTGGGAACGGGTCAATCCGTACCTTTACCACCCTACCCTGAGCATCTTTTGCCCTAAATTATTTATGTTTATTCACTTCTACGGTCCACTCCCCCGGTACTGGAATCTCCCCATTTATGGATTTGTGTCCTCCCGACTTGGGAGGGTTAGCCGGACACCACATGCCTACTGGTTCTTGCCAGTGAGGGAATGCACCCTTTGTCTGTACTGATAGTAAAAGAGGGTGAAAAGCCAGATTGGAGCAATGGTAAGCCATGTTTCCCGGCAGAGGTTTACTGCCTTCCGCCGGTGGACTAGATGTGACGTTAAACAAAAGCCTTTTAGGCTGTGAAGAACTAGCCGGTTGTGAATAATTAGAAGCCGGCGTTGAAGCTGTGGCTATAGCTGAATCTGACAACAAAGTTACTTTAGGCGGTGACAAGGGATGAACTGTTACGCTTTGTTTGCGTTCCTGTACTATTCAAGGGGACAGAGGTTAGTGGCTGAAGATGCACTTGAGGGAAATTCCACTGCCGGTGGGAGAATATCGCGGGCCCGTTTAGAGATAGCACACTGTTTCAAAACTTGTTGTAATAGTTCATCTAAATGCTTAGCCAGCACACACTGAGGGCATGGTCTCTTGAGGGACTTGGATCTAACCTTTTCTACTTCCGGTCTCTTCCACCTGTTCTCTACTACCTGGGTCACTAGTAACTGAACTGTCCAGTGCCTTATCTATCTTTTGATGAGTGGGGGGACAGAGCATTCCCCCCGGCGATTCTACACTATGTGCCGCCGTTTCCGGTCGGCTCTGTCCTGCACTACAACAAGGTGTTAACTTACTGGGCGTAAGAATGCTATGTGTATCACCTGACTTTGGACGGGGTGTCGTGACACCCTCCGCTACTTTGCGGGGCCCGCTACTTTGCGGGGCCCGCACCGTGGCAGACGCCGTAGAATCTGACAAATCTACTTCAACCAGAGGGAATTCTCCTTTAGATAGAACTAATTTAGCACCTTGCAGTAACACCCTCGCCGTGGGTCTAATCCTAGTGGTTGACCGATGTTCCCCGGCGTCTGTCCCGAGGAGACCGGGAAAAAACTCCGGCGTCCCCGAGGCAGACGTCGATGGAACGGCTCAAGAATCAGACTTACACACATTACAGTTTCTTACAGTAGATCCTCTGGAAAAAGGCAAACTATGCCTGTGTATCCAGCTCAATACCAGTACTTGCACTGCTGCGGTCGTTCACGGTGGTGGCGGCGGCGGTAGCAGACGCAACATTTTTACTATTCTGTATTTTTGTTTTATAATCAAACTTCAAATCTTGTCTTCCCCATGCTTTATCAAGATTACTTTCAAACTCCCTTATTGATTCGGAATCGACTACATACCTGGGCAGTGTGTTCCACTCATTTACCACTCTATCACAAAATGAGTTCTTTGCCTTCTCAAGCCTATTTCTTTCTTTGTAAATTTTCTTAGAGTGTCCTCTCGTTCTTGTTCCCTCCCGCATCAAGAAGATACCTTCACACACATCCTCATCGTACTTTCCTGACACTATCTTAAAAGTCTCTATCCCTTCTCTTTCTCCTATATGCCAGTGTCGGAAGCCCCAGTGTCCTCAACCTCTGCTCATAGCCCGCGTTCTTCAACGTTGGTACCAGCTTGCTAGCTCTCCTCTGCACTTTCTCCACTGCTTCTATATCCTTTACCATATATGGAGCCCACACCTGGTTTGCATATTCCAGGTGCGGCCTAACCAGCGCTGTATATAGATTCCTGAAGATTTCTTCGTCAAGTGACACAAATGTCCTCCTTATCAGCCCTACAATTCTATTGGCTTTGTTTATCTTTTCCGCTAAATGTTCTGAGAAATTTAACTTATTGTCTATCACTACTCCTATATCCTTTTCTGCACTCACTTCCTCCATCGCTTCATACATACTGTATCGTACCTTGTCTATCTTGCTGGTCCCAATCCGCATGTACTTGCATTTTTTTGGATGAAAAGGCATTAACCAATGCTCAGACCATCCTGAGCATTGCTTCATGCCCTCCACATCTCCTTGAAGCAAACCCATATCTTCCTTACTCCTCACTCTTCTATACAGTTTAGTGTCATCCGCATACAGGTATACCTCACTTCCATTAGTTATAACTTCAGGCAAGTCGTTGATAAATATAACGAATAGCAGTGGTCCCAACACAGATCCCTGAGGTACCCCACTTGTAATTTCCCTCCACCCCGAGCCTATTCCATTCACCAGTACCCTCTGTCTCCGATCTTTCAGGAAGGCTTCTATCCATTTCACACATTTCTCCCCTATATTATAGCTTCTAACTTTCTCTATTAACCTTTTATGTGGGACCTTATCGAAGGCCTTCTTAAAATCGCAATATACCACGTCTATTACATCACCATCTTCTAGAATTTGCATCCAATCATCTACCACCTTAATTAGCTGTAGTACCGTCGACCTCCCCTGCAAGAATCCGAACTGTCTCCCACTGAAAAGTTGGTTTGACTTCATATGATCCATTATTCCTTCTCTAATTACCGTTTCCATTAGTTTACACACAACACTTGTCAAACTGACTGGTCTATAAATCCCTGGGTCACATGGGTGGGCTCTGTGGACGAAGAGGAATCCTGTGATGGACTGGACAATTTACATCTCTTGGGGGACCGTTGGTCCATGCTCGAAGTCCCTTCAATAAGTCGTTGGGGTGACTGCGGTTGAGAAGGCGGCCGGAGCTCCGGCGACTCGGAACGAGTTCTTCTCTTGGAGCGGGGAGGGGAGTGAACCTCACAAGTAAAAGGTTTGACTGAGAGTGCAGACTGACTAACTGGCTGGGGGAAGTTAGTTGCACCAAGGGGGTTTGTCCGAAAGCAAGGGGGATCTTCAAAAGAATAAAGGGAAATCAGTCGGAGCAGTTCGGCATTATCACAAAAGAGTTCTACATTAGCCACCTTGTTGGAATATGAAGACAATTTATTCTTTATCTGTATTAAGGCTAGTAAGCATGACATATCTTGGCTAGCAATCCATTCTTCGAAAATGTCTGAACAAATTGGGCCTTTCCGAGAAGTCCACACAAATTTTGACTTGTCTAGGCATTTAACGCATCTAATGCACAGTCTGTGAGCTGTGACTGGGACTAGAAGACAGGTAGGAGTAGCACAAATTGAAAACTGAGGCATGGTTACCGAGACTCCCCTCCCCGCCGGGAACCGATCCTCTGAAGTGTTGCTCAAGATGTGACGAGATCTGGAAATAGACAATTTCCAGGAATCAATGCTCATAAGGATAACCTGAGAGGTGTTAAAACATCCTACCGACTCCTAGATGCCGGAAATGAGTTGACCACTGTCAACTATATTTCCGCCGCCTGAGAGCTAATGTGAAAAAACCCCACCCCCTTTTAAAACGGGGCTTTCACGTGACTGACCTGTGACATGGGTCACTGGCCCTAACTAGAACTCGGACCTGTGTCATCCTGTAGCTAGTTGGCTAGCCGGAAAGATACTATTCTCACATGCGCCGCTGAGCGGGGCGGGGTAAGTGGACCGTTCACAGTGTAAATGGCTATACTGTTAGCCGGATCAACTGCTTGTACCCTCTTAATACCGCCGGGTGGCGAGGTACTGGACTGTTCGTAGGGCGAGCCAAATAACCGGTAAAAAAAAAAACCCTTTCCGCTGGACTAAGCATGCCCGCCGCAAAAGGTGTGTAGTGGCACACTAGATAGGGTTGGTCGCGCCTGGCCACCGGAACGGCGAAACTCAGACCTCGCAAATGCATAGCGAGGTCCGGCGGGACAGAACAATTACGGGAAAGACGTCTACTACAAAAGACGACCAACACCGAGAAACCCAAAAACAAAAGGACGTCTCCTAGGCTCCCAACGCGCGTGATCGACACGAGACGACAAGGGGCCAAGATACAGGGGAACATATATCACACATAATATGGTAAATATAAAACATAAACCCCCTAACAGCTAATGGAGACCCTTACTGAGGCTAGCCACGAGGCTTGAAGAAGAATCCTGAATGACGACGTCGACACCTGGAGACATCACAGCCACGGCACGAAGAGAAGAGGCTCACGAGAGGGGCCCGAAGCGGACTCGAACGCTAGAAGGTTCCACACCACGTGTGACAACCTTTACACTAGCGCGTCTGCTATAATAATAAACATGTGGCATCTTTTCACGATTTACAACGCAATGCTGTCTCCGAAGATAATAGCCTCCTAACTAGAGAAAACAATAGCTAAGGCGCAGCAGAAACACGATATTACAAACCATGAGGCGTCGGTCCTGGAGAACACGTCGGCGCCTGTGACACGTACCCTATTGCAAATACTTCCTGCGGGCATACCAATGGGGTAGCCTGAGCTAGCTAGTCTAAACCCTGTTCAATACAACTCAGAAATATGTCTAAATGAGTAATGACTCACGAGAATTGTGCGAACGAAGAATGTGGCGGAGCTCAGGTGGCACACGTCAAAACTGGTTGCCCGCGGGGAAGAGAAGGACGTATGGACGCTTGGGTAGTATCGTCAGGGATCCACAACATAAGAAATCCACCGAGATGGAAAGCATAGTATAACTCCTTTTAACCCTTTACTGGGCACACCTAGAAATACTTAGAAATTTCATTTTTTGACCCTAGACCATGAAAGTAGACCTAATTCTAAGGTATTTTTGCTTATGATTTTTTTTCATATTTTTGCATATTGAATTAGCAAATCGAGGTTGACGAAGTGATCATATATGGTCATATATGTCTAGGGTAAAAATAATCTTGAATTATGCTATATTGAAAATGTAAATTTAAGGTAAACAAAATACACAGAATAACAGTTATATCATTATATTACCCAAAAATAAGCGTTTTATTTTAATAAGTATATAAATAGATTATATATGAATATTTTAGTTTAGGTACTTTTCACAACCCAGACACTGTTTGGTACCCCATGAATAATTAATTCCAAAAAACAAATTGGGCATAGGTTCCCCCTGAACAAGTAATTCCAGCAACATTTGGTCATAGCTTCCCCATGAACACAGAATTCCAGCAACATTTTGGCATAGGTTCCCCATGGACAATGAATTCCAGCACAATTTGGGCAGAGGTTCCCCCTGACCAATGAATTTCAGCAAACTTTGGGCATAGGATCCCCATGAAAATTGGTATTTCTTTATGTGACAGTACTCATATCTCAAAAAAACTTCAGTATATGCCTCACAATATCAACAATATATGTGAACTCACTAAAATATTTGTGAACTCACTAAACTTACCAAACTCATATTTATTTCACTGTACACTTATGAGGAAATAATAGAAATCGGTCATTTATTTCTATGTTGAACATTCTAGAATCCCTACCCAAGTTGTGGCCATGTGCCATGCTGGTTTGGGTACCTATCATCAAATTTATATGGTTTTATGTAACTTGGGAGTACAACCCCTTACCGGGCGAAATGATCATATTTAGTAATTTCAATTCTATAGGATACCGGGCGTAAGTCCATATATGATCACTTGGGCTTTACCCCTTACCGGGCGCATGTCCATATTTGATCATTCACTTATTCGCAAACAAATTTCACCAATTTCCGTATGTTCCACGTAAATGACAACTATATCAGGTTATAGTACAACTATTCAACTGCATAATATCAGATTATTATCAACTTACCGATATTACGTGATGAGCTAGGGTCGAGGGCGTCAAGAGAAAAATTGCTGAGATCCTACTTTCTTCATGTCTGGCCTGCAACTGAACTTCGAGTTGCTCTCAACCAATACTGAGATGGCATCAGCTCTTACAACCATACCCACGTGAGTAGCCTGATCATCGGTGATTGGCTGAGGCATGATGACGTGGTGGCAGACACACACCGGGCGGCTTGGGAGCGCCCTTTTGGACGCCCATTTAAGTTACCAATTATGGTTCCTCGCCCGGTAAAGGGTTAAGTATAGTTTTCTTTTTTCTTTTTTACGAAGGTTTTTTCGTAGTGGGTACCCAATCATAAGACGATTCCATAAGAGAACTAGCATTGCACTTATGACGAGTACTCTGTTCTTCCCCGCGCGGCAGATTCAAAACTGGCTACCGCGGTGCTTGAATGGAGACTATTATGTTAATAGGCATATCGTCAACGATGGAGGGGCCACTATTAAATATTCTATAATGAAAAATTGGATAGAGAAGTAGAATTCATGTGCACGCAAAACTTAAAAGGCGATAAAGCATGGATTATGTGGTGGTAGCAGAGATGGTCATGCCCATCATGCCTCAGTCCTCAATCTTACATAATGTGACACTAATAATGGATTGGCATGGATACACAAGTCCTTTAGATATGCAAATTCACTATAGATAAAGATAAATAAGTATAGATTATAAAAACAAAAATAGATATAGACAAATTAATGAGCTGAGAGACCCAACGTTCAGGCGGAAGCATAGATTAGTGGACGTCACTATGATGGTCACATCTAACACCACTCTCGCACTCCTCCATAATTCTGTTCCATAAAAATCTAAACAATAACCATTGAATAGTTGAATAAAAACATTAACATTAGGGAATTCGTGTAAAATAGAAAATGTACTTGTAATAAAACTTATTACTAGTTCTTATTATATCCTTATCATTATTAAGTTTATCATCAATAATAAATCCTAAGTACTTGTGTTCATGTACACTACTGACAAATGTTTGTGAGCTCTTGTGATTTTCAGTATGCAAATATATCTATTTCTATATCTATTTTATATCTATCTATCTTCATGGCACGATGCATAAGGTGTTGATTTTCGGTGTGAGCGTCCTGGGTTCGAATCCACGGACTGCCACATGTGTTTGTAAATTTCATTAATCGATTTTAGGAGTAGAGTTGGTTGTTGGAAGGAACATAATAATTGGTTGATGTTCAGAATAATTTCATTATATATTCATAAATATATAATATGTATTTATTAATATATAGCTGATTTGACCTGAACATCAATATAAATGGATATATTTGCATAAAAAAGCTCGCTAGAGCTCACAAACATTTGTCTGCAGCTGTACATTGATTATAATTTCATTATTAAGCTTCTTGCTTGGCATATAATTTATTATTATCATTATCATTAAACACATTTTGTTTTCTATGTGTGTGAGGGAGACAAAAGGCAGAACTGCTTATAGCGAGTGCCTCCCCCATAGATGAACGACTGACAGCCTGACAGGGCCAAATTCAAGGGACGTTCGAGCCAAAATTCCTGGACACACAGAGTTTGAAGCAATTTAAGTCATAGGAGGAGGGAAAGACTGATTCTGGGAGAGAGTTCCAGAGCTCAGCTGTTGAATAGAAGAAAGACTGCGAAGAACGTTGCACACTTGGGTTGAAGAGTTGCACAGAGTAGGATGGGATTGTGTTGCAAGACGGGTGCCACGTACCCAACGTAGAAGAAGTGGTATACACTGGGAGAGCTCTGAGGAACACTGATTATTGTAGTAGCGATAGAATAGCGAGAGAGATACAATATTGCGGCGAAGAGAGAGAGAGTTTGCAAAGAGTCGGTAAGTGGGTATGAATTAATGATAGAAAAGGCTTTCCTTTCTACTTTGTCTAGAAGTGCTGTGTGAGAGGATCCTCCCCACACGTGTGAAAAATACTCAATATAAGGACGCACTGTGCCCCTGTACAGAGCAAGAAGCTGTGCAGGGGCAAAGAACCCCTTGAGGCAGTTGAGAACACCCAGCTTCTGGGAGGCTGCCTTAGCAAGACTGGTAATATGGTCCTTCCCATTGAGAGCAGAAAAAATAGAGACACCAAGAATATTGAGAGAAGATGAAGGATAGCTTTTTGTATTGTTGAAGAATAAGGGATAGCCCTTTGGAAGATCCGGACGGGTAGATAGATGGAGAAATTGGATTTTGGAAGCATTAAAGATAACATGGTTTTCTCTGCCCCAATTGGAAATAGTAGTTAGATCAGAAGATAAGTGTTCTATGGCTTCAATACGTTTGTCTTTGCGGGATTGCTGGCTGGGGAATTCTGGAAAACTAATTGAGTAGTGTTAGGTAGAGTTGTCTGCGAACGAATGGATGGGACTGGAGGTACAGATGAGATCATTTATAAAAATTAGAAAGAGAATAGGAGATATGCCAGAGCCCTGAGGAACACCGGAGTTGATAGGAGGAGGAAGTGAGCGTTGACCGTCATCAACTGCAGCTATGGAAGGGTCGGAAAGGAAATTAGAGACAAAGGCACAGAAGGAGGGTAGTTTAGAAATTAAAGATTTGTGCCAGACTCTATCGAAGACCTTCGATATGTCTAATGCAATAGAAAAAAGTCTCACCGAAGTTCCGAAAGGAGGATGACCAAGAGTTAGTAAGATATGAAAGAAGATCACCAGTAGAGCGACCCTTAACCTCTTCTGTACCAGCGACGTCTTTTTAATTTGATTTCAGCTAATTTTAGACGATTTTATGAGGCATAGGAAAGATATGTGGTAGGTAAAAGGATTCATTGAGATAGTCTGTAACCTTTTAATTGGTAGATATCCTTCCTAAGTTCAATAAAATCATCCAATAGTTGCCAGAATATAATGAAAATTACATCACCAGTATAAAAGGGGTTAAGGAAACCATACTGGCAACCTGAGAGCAGATTATGAGAAGAGAAATGCTAAAGAAATTTGGAAGCAAGAATAGTTTAAAAAACTTTAGAGATACAAGAGATGAGAGCAATTGGACGATAGTTGGAGGGTTGGGAGCAGTCACCCTTCTTTGGGACAGGTTGAATGAGAGCAAACTTCCAGCATGAAGGGAAGACGTTAGAGGAGAGACAGAGACGAAAGAGTTTGCCTAGGCAGGGAGTCAGCATGGAAGCACAGTTTTTTAGTACAACAGCAGGAACACCGTCCAGACCGTACGCCTTCTTAGTATCAAGCCCAGAGAGAGTAGAAAGTACATCTTTAGAAGAGATTAGAATATTAGGATTAAGTAGGAGAGAGGGGGTGGAGAGGGAGGAATAGCACCAGAATCATTCAAGGTGGAGTTTCTAGCAAAAGCTTGAGCGAAGAGTTCTGCTTTGTCAGAAGAAGAAGTGATGGTTGTGCCATCTGAGTGGAAAAGGGGAGGGAAAGACAAGGAAGAACAATTGTTGAAGAGGTTTTTGGTTAGATGCCAGAAAGCTTGGGAAAAGCTAGAGTTGGATAGATCAGTGCATTTATTATTGATGAAAGAGTGCTTTGCAAGTCAAAGAACAGATTTGGCTTGATTCATAGGAAGAATGAGATTCTTGAGTTTTAAGTCATCGGTACCGTTTGTATGCTTCCTCCTTGTTTCGGACAGCAGTAGAACAAGCGTGAATAAACCAAGATTTTTTTGCATTAGACTGAGAGTAAAAAAATTGAATGTACGCTTGCATGCCCGAGAGGATTACCTCGGTAATGCGTTCAGCGCTCTCCGAGGGTACTCAGCTGCAGAAGTCATTCCATGGGAAATCAGAGAAGAACTGCAGAAAAGCCTCCCAGTCGGCAGCGCCAAAGTGCCACAAGCGCCGCCGGCTGGGAGGATCGGGTGACCGTACTGGAGAGATAGGACAGGTATTGGAGATACGTTTATGGTCGGAGGAGCCCAAAGGAGAGAAAAGGTTGACAGTATAAGAAGAAGGGAAATGAAGTCAGAAATAAGTCAAGAATGTTGGGCCGATCTCTGAAGCGATCCGGGATACGGGTGGGTTGCTGGACCAGCTGCTCTAGGTTATTTAGGATAGAAAAGACGAAGGCTTGTTGACCAGGTTGGTCAGTAGTAAGAGAGGAGAGCCATTGGCGGTGGTGAACGTTGAAATCTCCTAAGATGGAGATTTCCGAGAAGGGAGAGATGGATAGAATGTGTTGCACTTTGGAGTTTAGATAGTCAAAGAATCGGTGAGTTAGGGGAAAGATAGACAGCACAGAAATATTTAGAATGAGAATGACAGGATAGTTTGAGCCATAAAGTTGAGAATTCAGAGGATTCGAAATCGGGAACACGAGAGCAGTGAGTTTGTTGCGCACATCCTAGAGAAAGTAAGATGATACAGAGCAGGGGCTGGTGGCAGTTGCCTCAGACACCTGGGTTTCAGTGATGAAAAGAAGATCAGGCTTGGAGGAGGAGAGATGGTGTTCAACAGTGAAAATTAGAGGAAATGCTGAAAATGTTGCAAAAGTTAATAGTAAGAGTGACAGACCGTGGTCCAGGCCATTCAGAGGGGTCGTCAGGGAAAGGTCGGGCGTGTGTTGGGGCATTTATGGTCCCCCCCCCCCCCCCCCCCCGTGGGGACTCCGAGGCTTGGCGCATGTTCATCATCATGTTACTTTTTTGTTTTGTTTTTTGTGGAAGGAGGGAGTGTGGTGTGCATGTTAAGTGTCGTGAAGTAGATAGGAGGAGGAGGTATTTGAGAAAGCTGGCTGGACTACTGTCATTATTAGAATTAACTTTAAAGTTTATATTTGTCTTGTCATGTTCCAAAATGTTTAATCACTTTGGTAATCATGTTGATGCTAGAACTATGTCGTCTGCATTGGCTATTATGTTACTCATCATATACCAAGCTACATCCAGTTTTGCACTCTGATATAGTTTCGATTAATTCATCAATATATACATCAAACAGTAAACGAGATCAAATTCCCCCTCTCTCACTCTGTTCATAATCTTCCAGGGTTCTGAAAGTATATATCTAAGTTTAGTAGCAACCATTTCGTTTCTGTAAAAGATATAACATTTTACAAGGTAATGAGGAATACCTTGTTGTAAAAATGCCTGGTTTAGTTTAAAATGATTCACTTCATCAAAAGCTCTCCTAGAACAAACACAACTTGCATATAAATTCGATCGTGAAGATCTATAGTATAAAACAGTGTCCTTAACTTAAACATTAAACCTGTAGACAGAGTTAAATGATTCGCTCTTAAGCCATGTTGCCTCTTACTGAACTCGATATAAGTTGTTACTATATATTTTAAGCAATATTGAAATATATTTAGAAAAACTGAGGAACATATTATTGGCTTATAGTTCTAACCATTATGAGTTAGATAATGACTCAATCATTTATACTCCAGGTATGGTATATTACACTAGTCTATTAGTTTTCCAGAACGCCCCAGTCAGCAATCCTTAAAAAACAAACGTAATAAAGCCACACAACACTTATCTTCTGATCTAACTACTTTTACTAATTGGGGCAGAGAAAGCCTTGTTGCCTTTAATCCTTCCAAAATCCAATTGCTCCATCTTACTACCTGTCGGGAACTCCCAGAGGACTATCCCCTATAGGCCTACTTTAACAATACAAAAATCAATCCTTCATCTTCTCTCAATATTCTCGGTGTCTCTTTTTCTTCTGCTCTTTCTTGGAAGGACCATACTTCCAGTCTTGCTAAGGCAGCCTCCCAGAAACTGGGTGTGCTCAACCGCCTCAAGGGGTTCTTTACCCCTGCCCAGTTTCTTGCTTTGTACAGGGGCACAGTGCATCCTTGTATTGAGCATTGTTCACATGTGTGGCGACGATCCTCTCACACCGCACTCCTAGACAAGGTAGAAAAGAAAGCCTCTCGTATCATTAACTCCCCTTCACTCACCAACTCTCTGCAATTTCTCTCTCTTCGCCACAATGTTGCATCTCTCGCTATTCTATCGCTATTACAATAATCAGTGTTCCTCAGAGCTCTTCCAGTGTGTACCACCTACTCTACATAGGGTACGTAGTACCCGTCTTGCAACAAAATCCCACCCATACTCTGTGCAACTCTCCAACCCACGAGTGAAACTTTATTCTAAGTCTTTCTTCTATTTAACAGCTGAGCTCTGGAACTCTCTCCCAGAATCAATATTTCCCCCATTTATGACTTAATTGCTTCAAACTTCGTATGTTCAGGCAATTTGGCTCGAACGTCCCTTGATTTTGGCCCTGTCACTTTTTCAACTCTGGGGGAGGCACTTACTACAGGCAGCTTTGCCTTTTGTCTCCTTCACTCACTTAGAAAAAAAAGTCGGGGATATAACATCTAAAATTTATTTGGGAGTTTAAAGCCATCAGTAGGTATTTGATGTATGTGATGCTTCATTATAATAATTAATGGGTAAATTAATCACTGAGATAAATGAGGCTTTGATATACTGTGTTTAATGTCATGTTTACTAACGTTACGTGGACATATAGGTTGCCAAATATTCCCAAATAACGTCATATGCATGCCACAATTAGCAGTAATGTAGACACATTTCTATTAAGTAAGTAAAAAGTAACTCTAATCATAAGTATCCAAAGATACTAAAATACAATGAAGAAAAAAATAAGGAAATAAAATACTTGCCACAAAGATATTTCAGTAAGTTCCAAACTCTTACTGCAACTGAGTTGATATGTAAGTTTAAGTATAATTGCCAAACCTAGGATTGTTCCAACACTATAATGTAGTAGACCTTCATATATTTACACCTTCAGTGGTGTTGTAGTCACCTCATGTATGACATTTCTAACGTCAAATGTGACCCTGACCCACTTCGGTTTTACTTTTATAGTAATCCTGTCCAACGCTCTGATTATGTTAAAAAAAAAAAAAAAAAAAAAAAAAAAAAAAAAAAAAACACACACACACACACACACACACACACACACACACACTTCCAATTTCATCTTAATGGCCAATAACATTCTTTGATTAAATAATAAATTATTTTATACAAATAAACTACATATTGACTTACCACTATTTGTCCATGATATATCGCTTTCTTGTCAACCAATTTAAATAGATAATAGTTTTGCCATATGGTGGTTCGGTTTTTGGCAAATTGAAATTGAAGTAACATATATGAAACTTAACTGACAATGATATATATATATATATATATATATATATATATATATATATATATATATATATATATATATATATAAATATATATTGAGAATATATCACAAATACACGTGAGCCACTAAATGTTTCTAGTCTCTCAGTGGGGATCGAACCATCGACCTTCAGGATGATAGCCGACGCTTTAATCAGACTGCCGTGGTGTAATTGATTAAAGCGTCGGCTATCATCCTGAAGGTCGATGGTTCGATCCCCACTGAGAGACTAGAAACATATTTATATATATATTTACAAGTAACTAAGGCATTTTTAGCTTGCATTTGACAATATTATGTTTCTTTTTTCTCTTTTAAATTTTGATTACGGTCACATTGCAAGTTTTATATAAATATATTGATTGCTATTTAATATTTGATTAATTTGTTGTGAACATGGTCATTCATATTAGCAAATGTCGGTTACGTCATGGGTATAAACCTACCAACTATGTATTCGAATATGTGTGCCAATATATGTGCCAATATGTGTGCCAATATGTGCCAATATGTGTGCCAATATATGTCTATCATATTCAAAGTTACGTCATGGGTATAAACCTACCAACTATGTATTCGAATATGTGTGCCAATATATGCCTATCATATTCAAAGTTACGTCATGGGTAAAAACCTACCAACTATGTATTCGAATATGTGTGCCAATATATGCCTATCATATTCAAAGTTACGTCATGGGTATAAACCTACCAACTATGTATTCGAATATGTGTGCCAATATATGCCTATCATATTCAAAGTTACGTCATGGGTATAAACCTACCAACTATGTATTCGAATATGTGTGCCAATATATGCCTATCATATTCAAAGTTACGTCATGGGTATAAACCTACCAACTATGTATTCGAATATGTGTGCCAATATATGCCTATCATATTCAAAGTTATGTCATGGGTATAAACCTACCAACTATGTATTCGAATATGTGTGCCAATATATGCCTATCATATTCAAAGTTACGTCATGGGTATAAACCTACCAACTATGTATTCGAATATGTGTGCCAATATATGCCTATCATATTCAAAGTTACGTCATGGGTATAAACCTACCAACTATGTATTCGAATATGTGTGCCAATATATGCCTATCATATTCAAAGTTACGTCATGGGTATAAACCTACCAACTATGTATTCGAATATGTGTGCCAATATATGCCTATCATATTCAAAGTTACGTCATGGGTATAAACCTACCAACTATGTATTCGAATATGTGTGCCAATATATGCCTATCATATTCAAAGTTACGTCATGGGTATAAACCTACCAACTATGTATTCGAATATGTGTGCCAATATATGCCTATCATATTCAAAGTTACGTCATGGGTATAAACATACCAACTATGTATTCGAATATGTGTGCCAATATATGCCTATCATATTCAAAGTTACGTCATGGGTATAAACCTACCAACTATGTATTCGAATATGTGTGCCAATATATGCCTATCATATTCAAAGTTACGTCATGGGTATAAACCTACCAACTATGTATTCGAATATGTGTGCCAATATATGCCTATCATATTCAAAGTTACGTCATGGGTATAAACCTACCAACTATGTATTCGAATATGTGTGCCAATATATGCCTATCATATTCAAAGTTACGTCATGGGTATAAACCTACCAACTATGTATTCGAATATGTGTGCCAATATATGCCTATCATATTCAAAGTTACGTCATGGGTATAAACCTACCAACTATGTATTCGAATATGTGTGCCAATATATGCCTATCATATTCAAAGTTACGTCATGGGTATAAACCTACCAACTATGTATTCGAATATGTGTGCCAATATATGCCTATCATATTCAAAGTTACGTCATGGGTATAAACCTACCAACTATGTATTCGAATATGTGTGCCAATATATGCCTATCATATTCAAAGTTTCATATGGGTGCTAATCTCTATGGACTTAGTGTGTACCATATTTACCATGGCATGTTATATCTTATTCTGGTGTTGGTGGTTGTAGGTTGTGCCTGAGAGCGGGTACGGATGTGAGCTGTTCAGTGTGGTGGTGGGTGGAGGTAACCAGAGTGGAGCACTGCAGGCACTACACCACCTGGACTACGAGGACCACCAACAGAGAGCAGGCTTCAGGTTCATTATCCAGGTCTCAGATAAGGTAGGTTTTGGTATCTTCATGGTGTCTGGGTGGGAAACAATGGTGAAGCCTTTGATAGTTAAATATGTATGCGCACGAACATACACATAATTTCTGCCGTATATATATATATATAAACAATATGGCGCTGAATTTAGTTACCCACTGTAAATACTAAATGTCGCCACTGACAAACCTG
Source organism: Paralithodes platypus (assembly GCA_032716605.1). Taxonomy (NCBI): domain Eukaryota; kingdom Metazoa; phylum Arthropoda; class Malacostraca; order Decapoda; family Lithodidae; genus Paralithodes; species Paralithodes platypus. The sequence goes on from CM064539.1 coordinate 14,490,294, forward strand.
GCAGAAATTGGCAATGCAGCACTTCTATGCATTTGCAGATCCTAGCAGTAGGTTGTGTGGGCCGTCCTATGAATACTTTGTAGCAAACAATATAATTTGCCAGCTATGCTTATAATTATGCTGTTGGGAGGGAGGACATATGACGTGTGTACATAGGGAATAATCTAGCTGACATAAATTATGCAATCTGACAATCTGAGAACAAATCAAATTCTCAATTCTCCCTTTATTGTCACTGGTCAGTGGTAGCATGGTTACTAAGGTTTCGGCCTAGCATCCAGTTTGGTCAGGGTTCGATGGCGAAAGGAGGTTTATAGCATATACATAAATATATACATATATCTAAATATGAGCCCTGCGGAAATACGCAGCTATAAGTTATAAGTTGATATTCTGATCTTGAATAAAAATACCTGACAAGTGAGGAAGCTCTGAACAGGGCTGCCTGGAGAGCCACCATTAGGGTGTGAAGCCGGAACCGTAGTCCGTGTGGAGAAATCAGGAATATAAATTATGTATGTATGTATTTTGTCCCTGTATTTATTATATAGTCATGTATGTCTCTGTGATACTTGAAATGATAATATATATATATATATATATATATATATATATTTTACTCAATTATCTTTATATAATTCGTTATATAATAACCCCCTGAGGATCATGACAGCAAGTTGAATGGTGTAAAGGCTTTGCATAAATTGTACAATCACGCAAATCATGTGATTAGGGTTGGCTATGCTTTCGGAAATTTGTTACACAAAAACAAACGCAATCAGCGTGAAAATTAGGCTTCCATAAGTTTTGCTAATGGTAAAGTTAATCAAGATATTGGTAACACTGCAGTCAGTCAGGTTGTTTTACCCGCTAAATGGGAAAGGCGGGTAGAGTCAGTGTTGGCCCAGCAGTCACACGGTGAGGTACGGTGCACCAGTCTTTTACCTTGTGTCTCAACGGGTGGTCAGGAGTAGTTTATGTCATTAGATATAGTTCACATAATATCATTACTCCAATACAGGTGAATGTCTTTCGTAAATATATAATAGTGACGGTAACAGCTATGGTGTATGGTAAGTTGAGCTTCATTTGACCAGTAGAAGTGTTGCATATAGAAAGCAAAATTGTATGCAAAATTATTCAGGCTTAAGAAGTTGGTTATTTTTTGTATTACATTGACCTATACGCTGACCCATACTACATCACTGTATAAGTCACATTATGAGTGTAGTATCGAATATAAGATTTCATTGATCAATCATTTGTTTTTAAATATTCATATCAAATAATATTGAAGACACAAATTATGATTACATTTTTGGAATGTAGGCTACGTGAAAAATACTTCCTATTATATGAACATCGATTGTCACCACCCTAAAATTTGAAATACAGCCATGCAAAGTCAGATGAAGATAATAACAAAAATTGTAGACATCACAATTTGTCAATATGAAACTTAGAGGTTTTGTGGGTTTTCCTATGGCATTATTCTACATTAGCCTTTCCTCTATCTTTTGAGATCTAATGTATTGCAGTAGACACACTTTTTGTGCTTGAAAATCGTCCAAGAATAAACACTTTTGTTCCCGGCGACATATTCAAAAATTACAATTATATACTTCACTATCATATATATGTTCAAAGAAACTATTGGTGTTAAACAAATTTGATGACTTCGTTTGAAAGCTCGTTATTATTTTTTTCTGATTTCATGAAAAAAAAAAATATATATATTACTCAGAATATAACGCAACTGTAAGGGGTTGAACACCCAAGAACGATAAAATATTATATTGAATGTTATTATTGAACAAAGATCAGCATGAAATATCGACCATTACCCAGTTTCATGCATTCACATTGTAGTATGAGCTTTCTTCTTTCACGCCATGTATAATTCATCAGAGTAGACACGAATATTGTGGGTTTAAACAGTGATAACAAATTGATTCTTTGTAAGCTGTCCAATGGGAGCCTGATGAAACAAAGTGCCCTGATGTAACTTAATGTAAGCTCCACTTGTACCTCAAGGGATTTAGGTGTGTTATAGCATTATATTATATTATGTGTGCAACCGCAAGGAGCATACATAGCTGGCTTTCTAGATGAAGGTGCGTAGCTAGAGCTAGTGATGCTAAGTAGGAGGGAGAGTAGGTGGCGTTGTCGCTGGATCTTAATCTGTGTAACTGTTCATATTGAATAATTCAATAATTTTATTATAAACTCTATAGTTTACATTGTCTGAAATATTGATAAGGGTTTATATTGCATCGAATGGGGTTTGCAAGTGCCGAGTAATTATGTTGGCAACTGTTCTTTGTCCAGGAAAGGGGGAAGGATAGACTAATAGCCAAGTTTGGCCACTTCTTACTAGATTCTTACAGACACCAGACAAGCTCTGCTCTGTATATCTTGCTTCCTGCCTTCATCACTCTATTCTTCTTTTTCTCAGTCTTCAGTTCTTGTTGACGCGTGTGATCAGGCTAGATATCAATGGATGCGTTGGGCTATTTGTTGTTGTCCCATAGTTTAATATTTGAGTTGATATTTGTAACTTTTGAATGTTGGAGCTAGAGCTGACTGGTGGCTGTCCTAGTACAAAAGCTTGATGTAGGTGTAACTTACAAGAAGTACAGACAAATGAAAAGATCTTAGCTCTTCTCATAGTCGCTCATCACAATTTAAATTTCATTTGTATGAGTGATAAGCTATTTCTTACATCAGCACACCATGGACAGTTACACCGATTTAGAGTCTACATATTTCAGTGCTAGCAGACACTGCAATTTCCACAATACTTTACTTGTTTTCACTTTCATACCTTTCACTTTGTCTCTGGCTTCCTGTCATTGCTAGGACCGAGTCCGAGCATTGTAATGTAGAATTGTAGGAATGTGGGAGGGCACCTGAAGCGATCTAGTAATGTTGGAGATTCTGTCTTTTATATCTTGTCTAATTTTAGAGTTAAAGCTTTCTAAGTAACCCACACTGCACACAGTTTTGTATTTGGTGACGTACTGATGTCCAATCACTTTGTGACCATTTGACGAGGGCGCCTTAGTTTTCACTGTGGTTAGGGAAGGTCCTCTTAGCTTATCTCTATTATATTAACGTAATGTACTGTATTTTAGTAGGCTGTACTTACTATAGGTAGCACCAACAAACTTGATAATAATCTTGACCCTTTAACTTCTCATAACTCATAAAAGGCCTAGAGCAAACTGGCTGTAAATATCCACACCTATTTCCTGGTTGGCTCTTCCAAAATTATAGAAATGTCAGCTCGATTGTTTTCATTAATTTTGAGTTATGAGAAGTAATAAGAGGAGGCTGAACCTTTGACCCCTAAGTCAGCCTGTATAAGAGATTGTGTTTCTGGCATTAAACCATCTTATTACCAATGGAAATACTAAGACTAGCTGAAAAAATCAGCTCTCTATGATCGCGCGCGCGAGCGCAGAATTTCATTGCACTATTTGTAAAATCATCTAGTCACTCAATTTGTTCAAATTTCCCTCAATATTTGTCGTATCCTACGTGCTTCCCCTACAATGTAGCGTTTTCGTTTACCAATATTGAATAATAGAAGGTGCTGAAAAAAATATATTATATAGTTATTTTTGAGGTACAGCTGATTTTGACTCCAAAATTATCAAAACTCGGATTTTTTCGGCAAAACGGCCATTATCTAAACGTACAGGCGTTCCTATATACCCATATGTATAGTGTTTAGAAGGGGAATGCATTTGAGCAATACAAAAAAATATAGATGCACTCGTAAGTGCCAATATATGATCACTGGCCACTGAAATTCATAGATTTTCAGCAGACAAATACCATTTTTGGGGAGATATAATAGTTAGTCCTCCTTAGAGAACGTTTTCTATCATGGCGCGCTCATAGAAGATCGAGTTTTATGACTAACTAAACTAAAATTTCATCAGGAGCAAGCTTGACAGAATAAATTCACACCATTTTTTACCAAAATCCATGATATTGGGGCCCCCCCAGAGGGGTGCTAGGGATGTCATATGGGTGTTTATGCCCTCATATGATCATTTCTATTGCTTACAGAAGCCCTTTAGACAAAAGACACAAACAAATTATTTTGGTGGCTGAAAGCAAGAATTTTCGTTTTTCTGGGGTCGTGGGCGAACCCCCGGCCCGGGGGGTTATGGATGCGATATGTTTTTTTGTTCCCTCCTATGCTATTCTCCTATGTTGAAAGAAGCATTATAGAACAAGAACAACAAAAATTGAAATTTTGATTTCTGGGCTCAGCCTCCCCTTTTTAATTAATTAATTAAGGGGTCAAGATTATTGTCAAGTTCATTGGCGCTACCCATAGGCAGCCTAGGCTTCTATGAACTTGGGCATTTAAGCTCCCTTCACATATTACTGTTGCTTGGGATTAGACGGTGTGAATAGTTGAATTGTGGATCAAGTAGAGTAATTTGGTGTGCTCTTCTCTGCCCCATAAAGAATGGCGAAGCTTGCGTTAGGATACTCGGAACAATGTACAAAAGTTAATACCTTGTCCAAAAGTGTAGCTCAAAACAAGGACACTGTGACCTTGTTGTCATTGTCAGTGCATTTGTATGTTGTGTGTGCATAATTGAGGGAGCAAGGGCTTAGGCAATTGAAGTGCCATTGCATCTTTTGTGTGAGAAGGATGTAGCGAAGTTCCTGGTAAGTAAGCCACATCCATAATTATGCTCTGGACTCAAGAATTATAACAGAGTTACATTTAATTTGAAGTTATCTTTGTGTGTCATGAGCGTCGTCACACAACCTCCTTCCCACGTTGGCAATTGACCCCAGCAAGTTTTCAGTAGTGTTACGACTGCGGTTTAAATATATCAGGGCTCTTATTCATTGGACTAGTAATGGCATAAATGCTACAACGGAAAGCGCTAGATCCAACCTCTGATGTATATTCCCAGTGAACAAAGAACACAAATACTCTTCAGAGTTCTATATGCAATAATAGGTTATCAAACTCTCAATAAATGTGCATCTACTCTAGGCTTAATGTTATGTGAAAACAGCCTATTACTACCTATAACCGAAGGTGCTTGGTTATGGTATGCAAAGTAAGGTGGTAAGAGAAGTTACAGCTTACGTTACTTTAATCAATAAATGTCAGGCACTCCTGCATGAAAGAAAGTGCACTAAAGTCCTTCAACACCAACAAGGAATCTTCTTTAAATGTTAGATGCTATCAAGATGCTCGAATCGGAAATGGAACCCAAAAAGGCAGGCAGCGGAACAATGCTCGTGCAGGCTATGCCCACAATAGGCAGGATATATAATGCAGTCGGAGCCAAGAATATCCTAAATGCTACAACAATATTAATAATCGCCACGACAATACAGTATTCCTATCAACAAAAAGAGCCTAAGTCGTTTGTGTCTCAATACATCAAACTAGGCTGCGAAAAGCTTGTGTAATCATAAACGGGTATGCATAATAAGAGTAATTGGCTTAATATACTTAATGTCTACTATGACTGATAAAGTCTAGCTAGAGTCAATGATACGAGATACTGGTGCGCATGGCATGCCGCATAGCCTAGTGCAAATCTCAAGTCTGTGCGTCAAGTATTACGTTATAGTTTAGGGTAGCTCTCTTGAGAAACCTTAATACCGAAGTATTAAGCGTTCTCCTGGCATACCTCAAAGACAAACAACCGAGCTTAGAACAGTGCAGAATGGTATAGGCAAAAAGCCCTCATTCGTGCATGCTCTACTCTCAATGGCACACAGACTAGAATTTACCCAATCAACTCCAATTCTCAGGTGTGTCGTGCAGCCTTTAACTAAAGCCAGCACCCATCGGAAACAATACCTTATAATATCAGACTCCTAGTCTAGCATTATCTAATCCAGCAGAACACTAATAATTATAGGAGGCGGTACTGAACAATATGGATGCCAACCAATGCTTCGTGATTAACTTATCTTAACTAAAGATAAAATACATGGGTTATGTGAGACCTTAACGCACAATACAACTGGCCAGCATGAAGCTGAATATGCAGAGTTAACCAGAGGGGGTATGATATTAATAAAAGGTGGTGAAAGATATGGGAAATGAGAGAGATAGGCAGAGGAAAAGGTTCTCAGGTGCAGATAGGGGGACAGATATCAAAGGGAAAAGAAGGATGCGTTATAGAGACCAGATCTGAGGGAGAGAGAGGCAAGGGAGATGTATATATACTGGCACTAGCTTGGACCGCGTAGGCAGGGCGGTATCAAGTCCTCCAGCCAATCCCCAGGAGGCCAGCCAGCCATGACGTCATCGAGCATGGTAAAAAACACTGCGCGCCTCCTCTCACTCTGTTCTACTCTCTCTCTCTCTCTCTCTCAAATCCTATCATTCCTACTAATGATAAAACTTATACTTTGCAATTAAATATATAAAGCCTTGACATGGGCGAAAACAAAGAGCCTTTCTGGACTGCCCATGACACGAGCTTTCATATGAAATAAAGCACACAATAATACATCAACTGTAGCCATATCCACTGCCCTGGCGATCCTAGCGAGTCATCGTAGGACAAGCCATGCGGTTCTAACGGAGTGGTTAACATCACAGTAGTTATTCGATGAATATGATCTTCCAGTTGGAGGCAAAGAAGTTAGAATTGGAGGAGATGAAGTCTGCAAATGAAAGATAACTGCAACTGGAGAAAACCTGTATAGAGTTTGAGGAAACTTGTATGGAGGATAGGCAGTCTGAGCGTGAACTAAGTATAACTCACATTGAGGTTTCGGAGGTTAGAGGAGAGAACAGAGTAGAATCCACAGAAAGAAAGCTAAACAAGAGTTAGAAACTTGTGTCTGCCTTTGATAAAATTATGGTTACAGAGTTGTTCCCGAAGTTTAAGAAGGCGCATGAGTTCAAGTGGCTGAAAGAAAGTTGGGTATGGCTAATATCAAATGTTCTACATGGCAATGGGTTTGAAGTATATGAGAGTCTGACAGTGGACGCATTGGCAGATTAACCCACAGAACCCCAGCTAATTTAGAATAAATGTGCATCGAGAGACCAGCGGATTTGTCCTTTTTTTTTTTAAATACCTTAAATAGGTGAGAAATGAAGAATAACACACATAAAAACACTCACCTATGTCATTTGGGGGTCCTATGGAGGGGGGGGGGGGGGCACCCTCAGCAATCAGCTAATGCCGGGCGGCCTTCAAGCTTACCGCTCCTCCTCCTCTTCCCCAGTTGGTGGGAAGTCAACTATGTTATGGGAAGCGTTAGGGGAGCGATAAACATAGCCAGGCGACAAGGTAAACGAGGTAGCTGGGTCGGGAGGGAGGTGGGAGGCCGCCCCGTCCTTCCACTCCCGTGCTCTCTCTCCCAACTCCCCACCGCGGTGGGACTTGGGTATTGCCAATTGATAAGTGTTGCCACTGTTGGGCAACATCATATGGTATATCCCATATGAATTTGAACCCTCTAGCTACCATAGGATAAGAATAAATAAGCACAAAGGTGGCGGTGGGATAAGTGGGTAAGCTGGCTTTCCCCATCCACCCTTACTCACCCGCACGGATGGGTTGTGCGTACCACCACTGTTCGGCAACATCATAAGGTAGTTTCCCATACCATCCTCAACCCTCTAGCTACCATAGGACAAGAGTAAATCATTTCGAAGTAGCGGATGCAATGTATGCGGCGCTGGCGTTTAGCGTTACATACATTGCCGACGCTGCTAAGTCTGCTGTCCTGCGTGTGTATGAATTGCGTCCAGAGGTTTATAGGTTGTTGTTTTGTAATGCACAAAAGTCTTCCAGTGATAGTCACATAGAGTATGTATGCCCCCTGGCTGATCCCTTGAGCGAGTTGATACATATTGAAAATGTTGCCACATTCTAGAGCCTCAAAGAACTTTTCATCATGAAACATTTCACAAATTTGATTGACAGGGACATTGGTGCTTTAATCAGAGAGTTAGGACAAAGGAGGCTGCTACTAGGGTCCTTGCTTTGCAGGGTGCTATCATCCGGGGCATGCCTAACCCTCAGTCTGCACCCAAGTCAGACCATGGTGTGGGAGTTCAGCTCAGCTGGCAGTATGAATCATCCTCCCCGGATTGTGGCAACTTCGAGGGAAAATGAAGATACATATGGGCTTTCTTCTGGCTCCAAGCAGGTCAAGTGATATTTTTGTAAGCAGACTGGTTACATCAAGCTAGCAGCAAAAAGACTAGAACCTCACTGAATGTTAAGCCTGTGTAATTTGTGGTGGGTTATGCAACAGGAAGTAAGGATAATCTGGAGGTAGACTGTGTTGTGGATCGGTGGACAGGATGTGTCAGGGTGCACTATGGTGTCAACACTGAATCTGCCACTGGAGGGCCCCAGCTGGGAGAAGTCGCTTCTGGAATGGTCACACCAGATGCTTTCCCTATATTAGTAAGATATACCCTGCCACAGTAGTTAGGGATACAGCTGCCAAACAGTCTATGTTCAGGAACATGACAGGGAACCTGGTTGCGACAGGTGGGTACATATTGTGTCGACGGGTGAACTCCGACAAATACCATGACCAAGTACCCGTAGAGCTCAAATGTCCACTAGTTACAGTATCTATGACTAATGTGCTACCAGTCAGGAGGATCGGTTTCCTCTTGGGGAACGATCTTGCAGGGGCCCGAGTGTTTCCCCCTCCCTTAGTCGTTTGAGAGAGTCGATTAGTCACCCAAGGTTGTAACACTGGGATGATTCACTTAATGTGTACCCTGCCTATGCGGTCAGTAAGTCAATGATGCATGTAGCAGATAGGGAGGAGGAGTAACTGGCTGCACAGGTAGCAGGGTTTAGGGTTCGAGTGCCAAGCACCCGCAGAATGCACCTATAGCATTGAGTGAGATGGAGGTGGGCCCCCTGTTGGTGAATTCTGAAGGTGGAGAGGGAGATTACCCATAAGTTTCTCAAGAGAATCGCCCAGTGGGTGAGTCCACAAGTTATGGATACCGGGCAGTGTTATGAGTGGGAGAGCTTGTCAGCCCTAGTGAGTCAGATGTACTCCTTGTCTATGTTGACCTCATGTCAATAGGCTCAACCAAGTTAGGGCGGCTGCAGCAGAAGGATGCTAGTTTATAACCCATGTTTGCATGGGACATGGAGAAAGGTGATTTATAAGAGGATGAGGGTGAAATCTACTTTGTATATGGTAATGTTCAGCACCAGAGGTGGTCCCCTGTTGCCATTAGTGTGGATGGAGGTGCTTGGGATGCTGTACTAAAAGTAGTGCTGACAGGTTACCGTGAGGCCCTGACTATGCTGGCTAATGAAGTTTGTTTGGCAGGTCATTTGAGAATGAAGAAGACTGTAGACAAGTTGTACTATCACTTTTATTGGCAATGCATGGGGAAGGGAGTGGCATGTGGCGACTCGGTATCCAGACGCTATTCCTATGAGTAGTGCAAAGGCAAACCCTGTTGTACTACAACTAGTCTTTCCTTTCAAGTTTGAGCTCCCTAAGAATGTGCAGCTTGGTCATGAGGTGAAATATATATGTTTTTCTTTTTTGATGTGTATAAAGGATACAAAAGGCAAAACTGTCTGTAATAACTGTCCCCCACAAAGTTGAAAGAATTATAGAGTACCATATTCAAGGTACGGTATTTCTGGACAAACCGAGCTTGGATGAGTTTAAGTAATAGGGTGAGGGAAATACAGATTGAGGGAGAGAGTTCCAGAGCTTACTAGTTCAGTAAGCGAACAACTGGGAAAATTGCTTCACTCTTGGGTTAGAAAGTTGGACAGAATAGGGGTGGGAATGTGTTGAAAGGTGAGTGCCCCCCACTCTCCTTAAGCAAGGAGGGATACACTGAGAAAGCTCTGAAGATTGATAATTGTAATAGCGATAGAAGAGTGAAAGAGATGTAATATTATGACATGTAAAGAGAGATGTAGGGAATTAGTAATCGGAGGTGAGTTCATGAGATGAAATGGTTTTGACTCTACCCTTCCGAGAAGTGCGGTATGGGAAGGACCTCCCCAGACATGCAAACAATACTCGATAGATAGATAGAAAGATAGATAAGTTTATTGACCACAAGTTTGTCATTACAATAATTACATGTAGTAACAGAAAAATACATTAAATACATAATCAACATTTACACATAGTGGAAAAAAAAAAATTACTTAATAGTCCATATAAATTAACTTAAACTGAAAATAAATGGTCAGACAATTCAAAACATAAACAAACGTATAATATTACGTCTTTAGATTCCATGGGTAGTCATAAATTATGCATAAATACGAAGCACCTTATGGATAATTTCGCATATCATACTACTAGGTTTGGTCATTAACTGATCTAAGGTGTCAAATTCAAAAGTATGACGAATACATTGTGACATAGGACAGGACTCCAGCACGTGAAGTTCAGTCTGTATAACTCCACATGGACACAAACGTTTCTCTAATGGTAATCGGCCTCTTCCACGTCTATTCCATCGGCCTGTTTCTACTGCCAAAGAATGTCCACTTATCCGAAATCTAGTAAACGATATCCTGTATACATAATTTATATATTGCCTAGAGCGATAAACTTCATGTATTTCAAAACTGGAATTAAGAGACTTGTATGCAAGTCTTCTAGATGATTCAGACTGAACAATTGCATTCTTTAGTTTTTCTTGGGCCATGGCGATATCATCTATATCGTCACTGATCAAATGTTCAATATAATTACTAGTTTTATTGTTCACACTAGTTGCCTTCAAAATTGCGTACATTAGTGGATCATCAATCATGGTTTCTCTCTCTTGCCATTTAGTTCTATAAAATTTCCTCTGTTTTTGTCTTACAAGGTCGGGAAGAGGTGGGTATCCTATCTCAAAATAACACAAATCGTTACATGTAGACCTACGCACCCCCAGTAGCTGTTTGATTCCCCAATTATCTAACTTAATAATTGGTTTCAAGTCACCGTCGAGCCACGACTCACAACCGTACAGGATGGATGACATCAAGGCAGCATCAAAGACTCTACGTTTAACATAAAAGGGAATATCTCTATTCTTATTAACAAATTAGATACATTTTAAGATATGACACATTTTCGCTCGTGCATGACCCCTGATTGACGATGATGTGGATCCATCTGACGTAAATAAGCTTCCTAGATAAACGTATTGGGTACAAGGATTAATCATTACATTGTCACTTTCAAATGGTTGAGAATCTTCTTTTGAACCAGATATAACAAAACATTTGGTCTTCTGTTGATTCATTTCCATCCTATACTCGTTACAAAATTGAAATAAAAAGATTAATTTTCCTTATCATACTCTCTCTAGAAGTAGCCAAAAGCACGGTATCATCCATGAGTACAAGTATGTGCAACCATCCTAAAAACCCATCCATATCACAACTCTCCTTAATAGTCTTAATTAACTCATTCACATACAAGATAAACAAGAGACAAGAGGTGGGGGAGCCTTGTCGCACCCCAATAGTTGCAGTCAAAACAGCAGTACCGATGACACTCTGTGTAAAACGGTACATGGCAACCAAAGCACCCAACATTATCATTCCACACCCCAAACGTTTCATTATTGTGAATAAAATATGCCGTGGTACTTTGTCATAAGCCTTTGAAAAAGGCTTATGTATCCCTGTACAGAGTAGGAAGCTGTGCAGAGGTGAAGAACCCACGTAGACGGTTGGGCACACCTAACTTTTGGGAAGCTGTATTAGCAAGATTAGTAATATGATCATTCCAAGAAAGGTCAGAAGAAAAAGAAACACCAATAATATTGAGAGAAGACGACGGGTTGATTTGTGTATTGTTAAAGAGTAAGGGATTGTTGTGTGGAATGTTGTGACGGGTATATAGATGGAGAAATTGGGTTTTGGAAGGATTACCAAGATGATCTCTTCCCCAATCGGAAATAGTTGATAAATCGCCAGTATGGCGATTCAAAAACATGATTGATGCAGCTCCCAGGTTAAATGTCTGGACTGTATGCCACTCTACTACATTTATAGGCAATTTATTCCATAAGTTGACCACTCTGCTGAAAAATAAGTACTTTGCTTTATTTGAATGGAACGCCTTTCCGACAATATTGTAAAAATTACTTCTTGTGTAATTTGAGTAATCTAGTGTGAGGTAGCCTACTTACTTGCGTCCATGTTGTCATTGCCTTAGATCATTTTAAATAGTTTGATTTTGTCCCCTCTTATTCTGCAGTTTGTCAAGGTAATTAGGTTTAACTCTATTAGTCGTTTCTCATGTGGTTTATTTTTTAGTTGGGGGAACCCCTTTAGTTACTTTCCATTGTATTCTCCCTAGTTTTTCAATGTCCTTTTCATAGTATGACGACCAAAATTGGACACAATATTCCTAATGCAGACGAATGTTAGTGCCAGTAAAACTATGGGAGGCAACTAGCTCTGTTGTACTGAGGGATAAATTGCAGCATTTTTTACCTGGGGATATGGGATGCACTGTATGATAAGTTGTCCTAATATCCTTGTGTATTTGGTGACTCACTGGGGCTTACCAGCTGGGCAGAACATGATTATTGATGTGCTGCCAGCCTTCTGATATACAGTATACTCCTCTGCGTGGGTTTTCAGAAAATTATTGCTCACTATCACAGCTCTAATGCGATAAAAATAGAAGCAAATGAAGTGAAACTATACTTATTAAATAATTCAGGTCAAAATCTCCCCATTGAAGGCTAACTGTCAGTGTAAGTCCTCTACGATCTTGACAAGGCCGGGGATGAGATGAGAGGCTTGGGTCAAGAAAATGATATGACTGAACAATAATTTCTCACCCGTTTTCCTAAGTTTTTGTTCACAATATCTCTATGTAATACACATTTATGTTAGCAAGTATTGCATTTGTTATACAGTATGAGTTAGGACCTGTAACATGAAACAAACCTTTTATTCATACCTGGTATGTAACTCTCACTAATACACATAGAAGTGGACTTGTTTATGCTTGAATTTCACATTCATACACACCTCTTGCTTGGACGGACACACTCTCACTAGCGAGACTTGTAGGACACTAATATTGCAATGGCAGTGAAGCCTACCAGAGTCTTACCTTGTATCTGACAACAAGCAGAGCGGTTCAGTAATACCAATTCAGTCAGTAATACCAAGATGTCTGGGGACGTCGGCCACAGCAACATATTTTTTACATAGGACGTACCAAGACATTCACCTCACTGAAAGGGTTAAACAGGAGTATAGTGAGTGGAGCTTGCCCATTACTTTGCAGCCAAAAGAATAGGGCAAGCTTAGTTTTTGTGTAGATATTCGCAAGGTTAATGCTTCATTATAATTTTGATGACCGAGCAAAGAAAATTGCCAGCTTTGTAGTGAGTGGGGATATATTTCAGTATCAGGTATTGCCCTACGAATTTATATAAGATCCTGCAATATTTCAATGTCCTATGGATAAAGTTGTACATGGGGTTAAGAACTGTGATATGATACTACTGTATGTGGGAGGAGCATGTAAAACACATGGAACTGCTTGTGCAGAGGTTGGATGCTGCAGATTCAGTGGTGGACTTGCCCATATGCGAATTTGTGTAAGCTACTGTTCAATATTTAGGCTATGTGGTGGGATATGGTAGTGTGTGCCCACCGACCCTCAAAGATTTTGGCCATTACTGAATTCCAGGTGCCACACTGCCGCCGAGGCTCGCAAAGGATTGTGGCATGGTAGGCTACTACTGCTACTTTAGCAAGAACTACTTTATAAAGATAGGACATTTGTATGGTCGCTAGAGAGTTATGAAGCATATTACATCTCAGGATTGTACTATGTTACTACACAATCACTAAAGCCTGTGGAGACTAGTCTCAGTGATCAGGAGCGCGGCAGGGCCACGTCCGCTCTCCGGCACGTCTGCAGCGGCACTGAGAAACTGTGGTGGGGTCTCGCAAGCTATATTCAGTGTTGCCAAAGGCAAATGTAGTGAGACATTGCTAATTATTAGCGAATATTGATGATGTCTGCAGTAACATTGCGGGTGAACCCCACGAGCTCTGTGTTATGGTATCATGTGAAATTTTTGTTTTCTAGTTTTTTGCTGCAAACATTTAATTTCATTCAGGCACTTGCTTAAGCAATCAGGAGTACCTGAATTGGTTAGGCTATCTATTTGTGTAAGAGATTCTGACTTGTTGTCCTTTATATCTTCTGTAAGTTTAGGATGTTTCCTAAGCAAGATTCACCTTTGAGTCTCAAGTGTATACTGCATTCAATTTGTATTATGCAACGTACTGACATCCAATGATTCATTTGATGATTCAATGATTGTTTGACAAGGACATATTAGTTTTCATTGTGATTAGAGAATGTCCTCTTGGCTTATCTCTATTGTGTTAAGTAATATTTATTGTGTTTAGTAAGCTGCACATTCTAGGCAGCCTAGCTTTTTATGAATCCGGAGGGTTGTAGCTGCCTTCAGAGATTGTTTTGTAGCTTGGAGTTAGACAGTATGAAAAGTTGAGCTGTGGATCAAGCTTAGTAATTTCTTCTGATCTTGTCTGCCCTATAACGATATTTACAGTATATATATATATATATATATATATATATATATATATATTGAGTATATATTACAAATACACGTGAGCCACTGTAGTTGATTAGAGCGTCGGCTATCGTCCTGACGGTCGGCGGTTCGAACCCCACTGAGAGATTAGAAACATATAAATATATATATATTCTATGTTGCCTCTTAATATATGATGTGATAAACTGAATTTGGGCGATTTCGATTGTTATGTATTGTTTTATGCATTCATGTCTTCAGGTGCTTTTCCCCTCTCTCCTACTGAGTGCAGGGTGAGGGGTGTTGGGGACAGGAGCTAGAAGCGGGTGACCACACAGATATGGCCTGGGTTCAAGTCTCGCTGAGGGACGCTAACGACAACGATCCCCACTTCCTCACCACTCTGGTCAACCTCACTTTATCAGAGGACGTCGCTCCGGGACACTCCCTTGCTGCCTTTCTCGCTACAGATGTTGATCAGGTCAGAACAAATATAGCACAGTATAATTAGGCACTTAGCATACAGTACATACTAAAACATAAAGAGAGGTAAATTAAGTTTAAATGATACACTGGAAGGAACAAGTAAACAAGAAGCATACTGTTAATTTTTTTTGGAGATCCACAGTGGATCATTCTTAGTCTTTATTAACCCACTGAACCCCAGCGACGACACGTTGCCGTCGGCAATGTACTGTATGTAACTCTAAACCCCAGCGACGACAACGTGTCGTCCCTGTTAATTACTTCGGTCCTATGGCACCTAGAGGGCTCAGATTTGTATGGGAACTGTGTAATTATCCAACGCAACTATGCCGATGGTTGAAAACTCTCAAAGTCCTGACTTCGACGACGACGACGAAGACTTCGACGACGACGACGAAGACTTCGACGACGACAACGAAGTGTTCGACGACGACTACGATGACTTCGACGACGACGGCGAAGACTTCGACGACGTGTGCGCGTGAGCATGCAAAAAACTGTTTTTTGGTGTTTTTGCCTTCAACTTTCCCCTCATGTAAAATCAACTTTCGGGTGCACCGTAGGACCCCTTTTTGACCTAGGGGATCGTTTTTTTTGTGGTTTTTCCTTGATTCCTAACCCATTCCCTATTGTTTCTGGATTTTTTTGTTTTCAAAACCTGCTGGTCCGTGGTGGTAATTATAAACTAGCTGGGACTCAGTGGGTTAAGTGCAGAATCTAATGGTAGAGTTACCTTAGCTAACTTTTTTGTCAACATAGAAAATTATCAATCTGTGAATGGTTGGTATGACAGACAATTACACAAAAGGTTACCATATAAACACAAGGGAAACTTCATCTGTTATTATCGCTTGAATGTATTACGTTTTCGTGTTATACCCATTTTGATTTATTGAACTATTCATTTTGTTGAAAATATGTTTAATATTAAATAACACTCTTTACAATTCACAATCTTCACAGGCAAATTAACGATTGAAAGAAGACAGCTAGAAATGTGTGTTTAAATGTCAGACAGCACAAACAGATAAACACTCTGAAAGATAATGATAATAACATTAATAAAACATGTTACTGATAAAGTTAAAACATAGATTTGCGATGATCAGGGGCAGAAACATTAAGTTTTGTTAATGAATTACTTTGAAATTATCAGTATTGCCTAAATTCCTCGACTTTAATATGGATACAAATGTAAACAGAATATGCTAACCAATATAACATTCCAGGACATTCATTAACTGAGAATATAATTATATTTTATTCCCAAAACAATATAAAATTTTCACTGCCTTCAAACTCGGAAGCAATAACTCGTTCCACGAGAAATGTCTCCGATTTAATACCGTCACAAAATTAAAGGAATTGGCCTGCTCTTACTGTTTGTTATGCGGAAGAGACTCCCCCCCCCAACCCCCCCTTCCCAATTTATAGGTTCCGCCGAGGTGGGGGTGGTGCAATTGCTCTCCAATTAACCCCCCATTGAACGGAGCCCTGCACCTTCACGAGGAGCCCCCCAATGGACGAGAACATCCTGGGCTACCTACACAATGCCAGTGCCATCAAAGGCACCTTTGATGTCATTACCCTTTCCATTCCCCGGGCTAACCACAGAGCTTACCAATCAGCTAACCACCAAACACAACAAACAAAAGAGCATTGCCGAAAACGCCACAGAAGACCAAGACATATGATCGGTAAAAATAGATAATACAGAATAGCAGGCCAATGATTGGTCGAGATGTGCCCCCTGGCGGAAGATTGAGAAATGCCCAAGGAGACACTGAAGAATATTAGAAGTCGTTCATTACCTCACCAAGACCAGCTCCAACAACAACTCCCTCCCCTCTCCTCCTCTCATGCTCTCTCTCCAGGCCCCAGGCACACTGTATCCCAAAGTAACCAGTTAGGCCTACCTCCAATTCTCCCTACCAACAATTCCCTCGAGACCTCTGGTGGACGCTTCTGAACTAGCGCCAGAGCTACGACTGTAGACATCACTATACCCAACACCTAGGATATGCACAGTTTATCTCAATTTTTTTGTGATTCTACACGTTTTTTATTATACAGTATACGATTACACTAAGTGCTTATATATTATAAAGGAAAAGTCCATATGCAGCTGATAATAACTGCAAACATAATTAAATGCAGATTAATTATCCTAACAAAATTGGCGCAAAAATACCTGCTGACTTTGTATTGTAAATATACATTTTTTATGAATATGGGTGATTTTAAAATATATAAAACAACAGTATGCATAGACCAAAGTATGTGTCAGCTACAGAAATTTCGACTAATTGCATATATTATAGAGTTGTTGAAGGAGAGGGAGGGTGGATAGCTCCACGATGTCGCCCATTTCCCACAATGCACCTCGGTAAACATTGCGTTAAGCGCCTCTATCGGCCACTGTAGGCATTTACTGGTAGGGAGAATTCCTAAGCTTGAGGAAGAAAAAGGAGAACCTCAAAACCCTGAAATACCTATTCTGTGTACGTACCAAATCCAAACCTAGAAAAATTGTTTCACTCATGTTTCTAGCACATACAATAATAGTGGACAGAGAGCCTATAAACTACTCTACACACTTGTAGAGAGAGAGAAATGAGCAACAGAGAGAGTATTTAGTGTAATAAACGGGACATGAAAATGTTCCGTTCCTGAAGAAGTGCAACACGTAGCCCAGCAAAGTCGACACTTGGACGTTGAATCCTCGATGGCAGAATGGGCACAGTCCAAGAAATTTACTGGGTCCATCTAAACGAGATGACAGAGCCCATTGACATAACTGTGGTAAGCTGAAGTCGGCCTAGAAGTGTGACCATGTGATAATCTATACTATAAAACTTTCCCTTACTTCGACACAAGGTCTAATATGTCCACATTTATTACGAACATCAGTCGGTATAATACCCCATGCCTCCCTCCAGTATAACGCTATTAGTATATCTTCTTGCCCGACCCATAGAAACAATCCTAATACCGATACAATGTACTTTTAGAGTAACTTATACCTGTTAGTAATTTTCAGGCAAAGTTCAACAGGCGAAGATTTCCAGTTTCCCAGTGCTTTCAGTTGCCTCTGATGATATGTGCATGTTCCTAAGTGTGTGGCGTCAAAAGAGAGAGAACGAGCGCGCCGGATATAGAAATTATGGTTTACTACTTCTCATCCAATTGTGCCAAGATACAACCACGTGTATCCTCGTGGCAGCTATTGCTAGTTTGATTGCCGGATTATAATACGTTTCTTATGATTGCCATTCTGGGTATTGGTCAAGCAGCATAGTTGTCAGAATATTGAGTGAGATTGTATCATTTCAGTGTATATTTCGTAAACGTGAGTTAGTTCGATATTAGATTGTAACTTTGAACTATTTAGCTGAGTTCCATAGTGCACGTGCATCTGTAGAAAGTCAGACATGGGTCGCGGTGTAGTAGCCTACCTTGCATTCATTCTGTTTATCACAGCCCAGTTGCCCAGTAATGAAGTACCGTAAACCACAGTCTGAGTTCATGCCACTCCATGTGGAGGTGAGTCTAGTATTATTCAGTTTGCTTGGGACTCTACGTTTCTCCAAGCTTATATTAAACTATGTACAAACTATAAAGCCAGAATTGAAATGCCCTCTGAATAGTCGATACGATCAGTATAAACAGAGAGACATCACATGCCTCAGTAAAGGATAATGTATCTGAAGTCTGTGTTAACTTTGTATTTTGTATCCCTGTTGAATAACGAAGTCCGTAATTGATGATTTCCCTTGGTATCTCCGTAATTGTAATTATACTTTAGCCGAATATTTGAACGAAGAGTCAGTCGTTGAATTAGTGTATTTATATGATACTATTAACCTTGAACGCTTGGTTGAATTTAATCCATGGGGTTATTTCAATCTGGTAAGGCCAGTGTACCGCTAGTGAAGTGATCGTAGTGTACACCGCTGATTAGGTACATCTATATACTGTATTATAAATGCGTGAGTAAAGTTATTGCAACCAGTGTGCAAGAGTGTAAAAAATAAAACACAAACAATATCACTCTTTCAACTCTGGGGGAGTCACTTGTCACAGGCAGCTCTGCCTTTTGTCTCCCTCATCCACATAAAACAAAAACAAAACTAAAATGTGAGTGTACTTGTCTGTATTTATGTATAATGTGTCTAACATGTATGCCTGTAGACAATCGGAACTCTCTTGACCGTTGATATATAGTACGGTAGTTGTATTTATATATACTTATAATTATGTATAAATGCTGTGTATCTATACGAATATACATATATAAATATTCCCTCAGAAACAATCACATCATTGTTTGCCTCTCTCAGGTATGGTCATATCTAATTTGTCCACAAATTTCCCCTCTGTTGAACACCATCTCTCCTCCTATAAACCTAATCTTCTTTTTCTCACTGAAACTCAGGTGTCTGAAGCATCTGCTAGCAGCCCCTTCTCTGTATCCTGCTACTTTTGTTCTATCCTAGTTTCAAAGCCAAAGGCGGATGTTGTGCTTATGTATACAACAAACTCACTTGCTTTTGTGTTGCCGATTTCGACTCCTCTGAATTATCAAATTTATGGCTCAAATCATCCTGTCATTCTCATACTATATATTTCTGTGTTATCAATATTTCCTCTAACTCTACTGACTTTCCCAATTATTTTGACTATCTAAACTCTAAAGTGAAACACATCCTATCCGTCTCTCCTTTCTCAGAAATTTCTATCTTAGGATATTTCAACGGTCACCTTCACCGTCAATGGCTCTCCTCTCATTCCACTGACCAACCTGGTGAACAAGCCTACATCTTTTCTATCCTAAATTACCTAGAGCAGCTGTTTCAGCAACCCACCCGTATCCCAGATCGCTTCGGAGATCGGCCCAACATTCTTGATTTGTTTCTAACTTCTAAACCTTCTTTTTATATTGTCAATTTTTGTTTTCCTATGGGCTCCTCCGACCATAAACTTATCTCTGTCACCTGTCCTTTTTATCCAATACTGCCTCCCGATCCTCCCAGCTGGCTGCACTTGTGGCACTTTGGTGCTGCCGACTGGGAGGCTCTCCGGCAATACTCCTTTGTTTTCCCATGGAATGATTTTTGCTTCCATGGCCGGGAACCCCCGGAGAGTGCTGAACGCATTACTGAGGTATTCCTCTCAGGCATGGAGGCGTACATTCCATTTTCTTTCTCTCAGAAAAAAATCTTGGTTTACTTGTTCTACTGCTGTCCGCATTCAAACAGTACCACCGCCTTCAAACTCAAGAATCTCATTCTTCCTATGTTTCTGCCCGGAATCAAGCCAAGTCTGTTCTTCGACTCGACAAACACTATTTCATCAATAATAAATGCATTGAACTATCCATCTCTAGCTCCTCCCAAGCATTCTAGCATCTAGCCAAAAACCTCTCCTACAATTTTTCTTCCTCGTCTTTCCCTCTCCTTTTCCACTCTGAAGGCACTACCGTCACTGCTTCCTCTGACAAAGCTGAACTCTTTGCTCAAGCTTTCGCTAAAAACTCCACCTTGAATGATTCCGGTGCTATTCCTCCCTGTCCACCCCCCTCTCACTTACTCATGGCTAATATCCTAATCTCTTCAAAAGATGTACTTTCTACCCTCTCTGGGCTAAATACTAAGAAGACATGTGGTCCGGATGGTGTTCCTCCTGCTGTACTAAAAAACTGTGCTTCCGTCTCTGTCTCTCCTCTAACGTCTCCCCTTCTTGCTGAAAGTTTGCTATTATTCAACCTGTCCTAAAGGAGGGTTACGCTCTCAACCGTTCAACTATCGTACAATTGCCCTCATTTCTTGCATATCCAAATTGTTTAAAACTATTCTTACTTCAAAATTTCTCAAGCATTTCTCTTCTCAAAATATCTACTCTCAGATCGCCGGTATAGATTCCTTAGGGGTCACTCTACTGGTGATCTTCTTTCATATCTTACTAACTCTTGGTCATCCTCCTTTCGGAACTTCGGTGAGACCTTGTCTATTGCACTAGACATATCGAAGGCCTTTGATACTCTTTTCTTTGGTTTTTATCCCTCTATCTGTACCTGTATCTCTAATTTCCTTTCTGGCTGTTCCATAGCTGCGGTTGTGGATGGCCATCGTTCACATCCTCAACCTATCAACTCTTGTGTTCCTCAGGGATCTGCCCAATCTCCAATTCTCATTCTAATATTCATTAACGATCTTCTCAACTGTACCTCCAGTCCTATCCATTCATATGCTGATGACTCTACCTTACACTATTCAACTAGTTTTTTCAGAACCTCCCCAGCAAGCAATCACTCAAAAATGTATGTGATAATGCCATAGAACACATATCTTTTGACCAATCAATTATTTCCATATGAGGTAAAACAATCTTGTTGCTTTCATTGCTTCCAAACCCCAATTTCTTCATTTATCTACCCATCAAAAACTCCCACAGGTGTAGGGTATCCCTTATACTGTACTTCAACAATACTCAAATCAACCCTTCAGCTTCTCTCAGTATTCTCGGTGTCTCTTTTTCTTCTGATCTCATTTGATAGACCATATGATCACCCTTGCTAAAACAGCCTTCCAGAAGCTGGGTGTGCAGAACCGGCTCTGGGGGTTCTTGCTCTGTACAGTGGCACAGTGCATCCATGTATTGAGTATTGTTCGCATGTGTGGAAAAAATCTTCTCACACATCACTTCTAGACAAAGTAGAAAAGAAAGTCTTTTGTCTCATTAACTCACGTTAACTCCCCGACTCCTTGCAATCTCTCTCTCTTCGCCACAAAGTTGCATCTCTCGCTATTCTACTGCTATTACAATAATTAGTGTTCCTCAGAGATCTCTCAGTGCACACCACCTCTTCTATATAGAGCACATAACACCCATCTTGCAACACAATCCCACCCCTACTTTGTGCAACTGTCCAACCCCGGAGTTAAGCAATATTCCCGATCTTTCTTCTATTCAACAGTTGAGCTCTGGAACTCTTTCCCTGAATCCAGCTTCCCCACATCCTATGACTTAAGGCATCTCCAGGCATTTTGGCTGAAACATTCCTTGATTGTAGCCGTGTCACTCTTTCAACTCTGAGGGAGACACTCATCACAGGCAGTTCTGCCTTTTGTCTCCCTCATCTACGTAGAACAAAAACAAATTCAACCACCGACACTATTAATAGAATCTTCTCTACCTTGTGGACATTAAAAGTCCTTTCAACTGAGTCCTCCCCCCACAACTACCCCAGGTGTAACATGAGAAGTCCCTCCTTCCCCGACTCTGTCTCTTTTGTCTTGCTGCGGTTTCGCACGTAGTACCTCTGAGGTTCATGACCCGAATTACCTGCTAAACTTACATTAATGAAGATGTCCATTTGGATCCTTTCGTGCACTATATTTCATGTGTCTATACCAAATCAGTCTTATTCCTTTGTTTTTTTCTTCAGATATACTGTATATATATATATATATATATATATATATGTTAGTAAAGCCAGGTAATAAATTTTCTTTAATACATACGAGGTTGAAAGAAATGGCAATTTCTGCGTTGGAAATTTTATTATTCAAAGTTTCCAGGTCTCTGATGAGTTTTCGCTGGGTGGCAGGAAGTAGATGAAGGAGATGAGCAAAATTCATGGTGGTACAGGGTTACATAAATGTACATGATGATACAGGATATACGACGCGTTTCACTGGACAACCAGCATTATCAAGTAAGGAAGGAATGAAATAAAAGGTAAACAGGAAGGGTATATATAGAGGGTGGAGGATCAGAGGAGGAGGAAAACAGGGGGCAAAAGTCTGCTATTGGTGGCAATAGGCAATAACAACTTTGGTTATTATACATGCAGTGCTGCCTGTGTGACGTCAGTAGTAACTACGGTCATTTTTAGTTTTCATTCCGCGGGGACCTTGGGGTAGAGTTGCCGGAACATTTCCGACTAGAATCAATAATTGTTCCCACGAGAGAGCCGATTCAAAGGTGGGGACTGTGGACAGAGAATGACCAAGCAGAAAGCACATGTATCAATTTACATAGTGATATCAGTGCATCTTTGGGCCACTCATGTTTATAGAGGACCTCAGGGGTGCAGGATGATGGTTAAAATGTGCAGGGGTGATATAAACACATTAGGTAAGGTCTAGTTGTTATTATTGTCAAGTCCTTGAATGCGAGCGGTTACAATACAATGATGGGAGCACTTAAAAGAAAACGGGTGACGGCAAACTATAGTAACATATTAACAATGGATATTGTAACAACTCACAAGATCGGTTGCATTCTGTTTTAGCAGACATAGTTAAGAAAAGCCGAAGATAAACCTAATGCATCTGCTGGTGCTTGGGATATAGTTGGAATATTGGGATATAGTGACTTCCAAAATTGACTAATTCCTTGGACACGACGATGGTGCATTGTTATATGTGTGATCAGTTTGCTTTGGAACCTGATTGACTTGTTCATGTAGTAATGTACACCCTATGTGGTTGATTGTATTCTTTTAGTTCAAAATTTTATTTTATTAAGCGTTGTTTCCACATAACAATTTTGATTAGTTCTTTTGCATTCATCTTGTGTCGTCCCAGTTTTGGTTTGTTTATTTTACAAGTTTTACATTATAATACACGACTTGGTTGATGTTAGGTTAGTGAGATTGCCTTTCAAATGGAGACCCTATTTGTTTTGTTATTATCAAGTGAATGAGTTGACCGACTTTTATCCTTCTTTTCATATTTCTGTAAATATGTATTTTACCTCTTCTTTCTTCGTATCTTTTCAGAATAGTATCATATATCTTCTTCGTATATGGTCTGCTTAATATATCGTTTTTGTTTCTTGACGTGGAATGTGGGGGCCTTGGTATGAATGTAAACAAACACGCATTATTGAAAGTATTTTGTTTTTAGTTTCGTAGAAGAGGTGGCCAAGCCTTTGGATCGGAATATACTCCGCGGACTGGGACCGGAGAAACTCAAAGAAACCAGTTGGTTCCCTACATTTCCAGGTGAAATATAACTCCTTGGCGAAAGTGGCATTTCTAATACTCAGACCTCACCGGAGGTCAGGTAAAAACATGACCGTGTGACCAGGCTTTTAGGAGAACTACTCGAGCTGATCCCCTTTGTATCTTGTAGATGGCCTTTATTCTCAATTTCACTCAATAAATGCTGGTGTTCCCCAGGGATCAGTTTTTGCCCCAATTCTGTTCCTCATTCATATCAATGATCTCATATCTACCACTCATAATCCAATACATTCCTACGCAGATGACTCAACACTCCACAGTTCCTTCACATTTACCAATTCTTTCACCCAACCCGATCTTATAAATTCAAAAATAAACACTGCAATTTCTCTGAACCAGGACCTTTCTAGAATTAATGGATGGGGACAAAAGAATCTAGTTTCCTTTAATGCACAGAAAACCAAGTACATTCAATTTTCTAACCGACAGAATCTCACTGACTCCCATATATTTTTTAACGATGTAAATATTCCCACTTCCCCTAGTATTGACATTCTCGGTGTAACATTAACTACTAACTTGAGCTGGACACATTATGTTAGAAGCATTGCTAAGAATGCCTCTAAAAAACTGGGACTCCTGTACAGAGTTCGAGAATTCTTCACTGACGAGCAGTTGGCCGTGATATATAAGTCATGTGCGTTCTCAGATGGATCACTGTTCACCTCTGTGGGGTGGAAGTGGAGTGGTTGCATTGAGGCAGTTGGACAAAATTCAAAATAAAGCTATTAGATTAATCAATAACCCTGCAATCACACAGGACCTTCCTACATTATCCATACGAAGAAACGTTGCATCTCTTGCATTATTCTACAGATATTTTCACAGCAATTGTTCCGAGGAACTTGCTTCAATTGTGCCGCCTCTCCACATCTTTCCCCGTAGAACTAGGGCAGCTGAGAGCGCCCATGAATTTACACTTTCTCCTCCACAATGCAGAACTTCTGCTTATCAGAATTCATTTATCCCCAGAGCTACTACTCTTTGGAATTCACTTCCCTCGAATTGCTTTCCACAAACTTACAATCTACAAATGTTTAAATCCAGTTGTTACAAACATTTTATGAATGGAGGATGCCTTTAGGCATATGGACCTTTTTGTTTTATCTGTGTTTTCCTTCCTCCGTTCATTGTCTCTTAAAAACAAAAGAAAAAAACAAAAAGAAATCTAGAGTCAATAAAGCCTGTGAATAATATAATTATTGTTATCCATGTATTTTTCTTTATCTATGTGATACTCCTGCTGAAACCCTCACAGTTAGATTATGCCCTAAATAATAGCAAATGCTCAGATATGCGATAAGTAAGCCAGCCTTAGGCAAAAAGATTGCTTCTCCCATTCATGCTAAACTTATTATAAATGAGGTAAGGTAGAGTCTACTGTGATAACCATTAACAGAGTATATGGGTCCTATAGGATGGTAAGGATGAGATCCACTACACCATAGACCCCAGCAGTGACCCTGGCCGACAATTTGGTGTGGATGGAGATGGTCGGGTGTGGCTACGCAGGGCCCTAGACCGTGAAGCAGCTGCCAACCATGAGGTGCGGGTGTTGGCGGTGGACGGTGGTGACCCACCCCGCACCGCCACCGCCACGCTGCTACTCACACTCCTGGACGTCAACGATAACCCTCCTCATGTCGCAGGCCAAGCCATCCTACAAGTGCCAGAGAACAGCTGGCCTCGTCATGTGGCTGATGTTACCTTGGGTGATGTCGATGACTGGAGATTGGGACATGGACCACCTTTTACTATAACACTTGATTCTCATGCTTCCTCGGCAATCAAAAGAGAATTTAGTGTAGACTATGATGCAAGTAAGTAGCTTCAACTAAACTAGTATTTCATAAGAACCTGTTATAAAACACTACTGTTATTGCGTGTTTTCAGTTAGGTAAGGAACCAAGGAAATCATAAGCTGGCAAATATTACTGTAATGTGCAGCAATCTGTCTTCGTGGTGCAATGCATAAGTGTGTTGATTTTCGGTGTGAGCACCCTAGCTTCGAATCCCCGGACTGCCACATGTGTTTCTTAATTTCACTAATCGAGTTTAGGAGTAAAGTTGGTTGGTGGAGATAACATAATAAGTATGTTTTTAACCTAACAATCCAGTAATACATGTGGCTTCGATACAGGTATTACAACCACATACCAACTATTCATGAGTTCAAGAAGTCATGTAATCACAAAATGTTCTTTAAAAATTTTGTTACCAAGCTAAGAGCATGACAGACTATTCTATGCTTTGCTTTTGTTGATTTTCATCTGGTGTTGATTAAGATGAGTTTACCTTCCTATGGTCTATATCCTAGACCATTTTGTTTAATTTGTTACAGAAAACAGAAAATCCTCTCCCATCCACAATGGCTCCAATATTGGCACAAGCACTTTAGAATATTACCTCGGTTATGGCGTGTTTTCCTTTATTGCTGTTATCTGTTTAGAAAAACACTTTTTTAGAGACTTCGTATTGAAAGCTTGTCTCATTTAGGCTGATCCGAAGGATGGAAATAGCTCCCAGACTACCAACTATCATGTCTTTCATGTCTTAACTATTTAAGGTTTGTTTTTAATCTATTAATATATAATTTATCAATCTTTTTTTTCCTCCAATAATCTACTTCTTAAGCGTCAATTTGGATTTATTAAGGGTCACTCTAATAGAAATCTACTTTCTTGCCTTGCTAACTATTGGTCATTCTTCTTTCGGAACTTCAGTGGGGCCTTATTTATTGCATTAGGCATATATAAATCCTTTGATTCAGTGTGGCACACATTTTCCATCAGCAAACAAACGTACTACTGTTTCTAACTCTGCCTTATCTCCAGTTATTATCAAGTAATTCATTCAAAATCTTCTCAGCCTTACCTCTAGTTTGATGACGTTTCTGATTGGACCATAGCTATTTAACAAGCTATTCACAGTATTCCTCTACGAAGTCCCTTCAAAACACGTGTGACGAAGCCATAGCATACGATCTTTCAATTGTATCCTTCACATGAATATTCTTTAGTTTAACGACACACAAATCAACCTTTCCTCTTATGTCGATATACTCGGAATGTGAATTCATTGTCATTCCTGGAAATCTCATATAACACTCTTATTTCCACTCTCAGCTTCAGGGAAGTTAAATGTGCTCAACCGAATATGCAGGTACTTCTTCACCATACAGCTTCTTGCTCTATGCAAAGGCATAGTACGCTCATGTGTCTCTTAGTGTTTGCATGCATGAGAAGGATCCAACACATCATCTTAAATTTGGCTTCCTGTCACTATTTCAATGGTATTGGTTTTTGTTTCCGTTCCATCGGAATGTGCACTGACCTGTATAATATACATACCTAACCTAACCAGACATAATATAATGTAGGATACTTTACATAAACCCCTACTGTATCGTAGGGTACAGTAGTAAAAGTCACCCCCCCCCCCCCAGTCCCAAGCAAAGTGGCCAAAATGGCAAGATAGAACTACCTCCCACCTCTAAAGATGAAGGAATACTGGCTATCCCAGCCTGCAGAGGCTTGGATATAAGCTGAGAAGTGTTGCCAACTCTGGAGGAGTGCTCAAACGGTTGTGGTACCAGGCACTGCTTGATACTGGCAGTTACAAGGAAAGTACATTACTGACGGCTCCGTGCAGTCGCTGGGGCTGGGGAGTGATTTATCTACTGACGGCTCCTTGCCGTCGCTGGTAGAGAAGGGGTTAACTTCCGTCCAGTCACCAACTCTCTTTAATATCTCTCAGTTCACCGAAATGAAGCTTCTCTCTCGCTATTCTATTGCTACTACAATAGTCAGTGTTCCTCAGAGCTCTCTAGAGTGTATACCACTTCCTCTATGTAGAGTACGTAGTACTCGTTTGCAACACAATCCCACCCCTACTCTGTGCAACTTCCCAACTCAAGAGTAAAACGATACTCTCAATATTTATTTTATTCAACAGCTGATCTCTGGAACTCTCTCCTTGAATCCATATTTCCCTCATCCTATGATTTAAATTGCTTCAAACTCTGTGTCTCCAGGCATTTTGGCTCAACTGTTCCTTGATTTTGCCCTGCCACTCTTTCAGCTCTGGGAGAGGCACTCGTCACAGGCAGGTTTGCCTTTTGTCTCCCTCATCTACATAGAACAAAATAAACTAAAAAACATACACTGGGGTTGTACCAGTGATCGACGTGCACACTATGTATGGAATATGGTGAGTCAGTATACCAGTGGTTAGCATTACATAAGTAATAAGGTAGAGCTGGTGAAGAGCTTAAAATGTCATATACGATATGAATACATCAATTATTATTCCCTCCTGTAGTTTGTGGTGAGTAACGGTGGCGAGATAATTACTGCATAACGTCTGCTATCAGTTTATGACGGTCATAGTAGCGGCGACGTTGTAAATATTTAGAATATCCTACAACATGGCAGCTACTGTAAACAAATTGGCTGCATATCTTCTATTGTTTGGGGGTGAATCGAAGTTATGAGTAAATATGTCTCATTCCTGGAATATGAAACCTTGAAGGTGGGGGTGCATGGGTTGAGATAAACATGGAATGATAATCGCCAAGCTATACATAATTATCTTTCAAAATGCAATGGCACTGAAATAATAATTAACAATAGAATAAAGGATTTTGTGGATCGTCTATACCGGGCCTGTGACGTCACAGGAGTGCAAGTCTACCATCCACTCCAGGATGAGGATACTGGTGTGACGTCACTATGACGTCCCAGGCCTGGTATAGACGATCCACAAAATCCTTTATACCATTGTTAATAATGATTTCAGTGACATTGCATCTTACAAGATAATTATATGCAGGTTGGCGATTATTTTTCCATGTTTACCTCAACCCATGCACCCCCACCTTTAAGATGGATCATGCTTCAGAATATACTTCTAAATCAATTAGCTAAATATGACCTTTTACGTCTAGTCTACAAACGAATACAAACCCCGAAAATAAAAATACATACTACACCGGAAATATGGTCATAATAAAGTCACTTATCACAAGTTGCCGGAAAAAGCACTTCTGAGAATCCCGGTTCAATTACAATGTTTACCTTTCATCTCCTACCTCGGGTTATCGATCTTCCATCCCCACCAGCCAGCTAGCACTTCTTAAGGCAAAGTCACACAAGTACCTTTTTAGGCAATATCAGACAGTCGTTTTTTTTTCGATTTTGTTTCGGTGTATGTTTTCGTTAGTAGACTAAAGCTAGATTATCATAGTTAGCTTAATTATCACGAAACCTACATAATTATATTTGTTGTCAAATCTGAGTTGTTGAAATAAGTTGCCGGAAAAATGAGAGCAACTGACTGCACCTTTAATGTTTATCGCCTCCACTCTCTTCCTCTTGGAAACGTTTCTCCACGTTTCTGATAGCAGCTGCAAAGCAACCTTCCAGACACATTTCTAACTATGTAAGAAGGAGTGCTGCAGTTTCATATTGAGTTCAGTATAAAGAACAGCTTGGGGAATTTGTATCACCCTATTTTCTAAACTATTCATAGTAATGCATTTCACTCATATAGTCTTTATTTTGTTTCTTTACTCTTCTAATTTAAGATAATGATCGACATATATGTAATACTAGTGTTATTTGTGTAGGCCTACTATTTTATAGTACCTTAACCCCTTCACCAATATTACAGTTACCATTAGACGATTTTCTTTAGTTACTAGTCTACCTCTAGGACTCAAATGGGTATATACGAACTCAATAAACCCTTTTAATAAAACAGGTCCTTCTTAGACTGTAAAAAGTAATACAATTTTAGCCAGAACCAAAGGTAAAAAGACGTCATGGTGCTAAAGGGGTTAAGCTTAGTTAAAATTGTATTAATCTGGGAAGCGCTAGAGCTATGTTTTTTTACTCGGCAGCATTGACATACACGTTTGTAAATGTGCCACTGATGCAACAATTAAAGGGAAATTCCGACAACATTTGATATAAATACCATATGAAGCCATAATACTGCTTCATATGCCTATAGTGTGTTTGTATATTCAGTATGTGAACATTGAAGAAACAGAAACTATGTGAAATGAGAAAATATCCAGTATGAAACCATATAATTATGACAGGAGGGGTAGGGAAGGAGGCGAGAGCGACTTAGATAAATTATGCTCCCTCGGCCATCTCGAGAGGTACTAAATGAGTGAAGGCTCTGAGACAGTCTCGTGCTTGCGTGATGGTGGAGGTGGGTATAGAGATTGTACAGGAGAGTCACTAAGCATATTTTAAGCTGGAGGCACGAATAATAGGCAATAGGGGAGGGAAAATATTGGATAATTGAGGATGGGGGAAGTGGAGGGAGAAAGGGGGGTGGGGGAGGAGGAGGAGGTAGGGTGAAGACTCAGGCAAGGGGAGTACAGCAGGTGGTGTTATAGAGACATACCACCTAATCACATATTGCATCCATTTCACCCGCCCTGGGACATTTTTTTTATTTATGTATTTTGTTTTGTTTTGTATGTGCTACCTACCAGAAGAAGCGTCACATTCGCCCACTAATACCTTCACGAAGGAGTGTCGCAGCCCTTAGGTTAAAGTGTCACCAGCACGACGTCTTTAAAGGTCAATTCGGACAAAATTAAATATATGTACTGTATTTCTAAAGCAATATTACTGCTCCATTTGCACATTATATGACTTGTATAATGAACATGTGATCGTTGAAGAACCAGAAAATAGATGTAAAGCGGAAAAATAAGTGAAAACGGTATTATTGTGTTGGAAGATGAGCCTGGAGGCGTACAAGGGAGTGCGACATAGATGTGCCTTTGAGTTATCGGCTCTCTACCGCACATGTACGAGTGACGAGGGATGCAGGAAGAGGGTAGGGGATGGTGAAAAGATGTATTTTAGGCTAGAGAGAGAATTCTAGTTGGTATTTTATGGGCTATCTACTGGAAAGAGAGTTGCATTCGGCCAGTACAGGACTGTCGCAACTTTTAAGTTACGATTTACTATAAATATATATATATATATATATATATATATTATATTCCTCAAAATTTTTCCTTAACCTCTAACCACTCACATAATGTACAGTGTAGGGTTAATAAATGATGAATGATTGCAACTGCCGAGAATCGAACTAGGGACCCACAAACCGGACAACAGCGCTCTACCACTGTTCTATCAAAAAGGTTCAAGGTTTAGCACACACTCTTCGTAAATATCCCTTGTCGATATATAGGAATATGCACTGAGTGTTACACTAAACCCAACCTCACTATGAGTCAAAATTGGTATTACTGAAACACGTAGATATAGTATTATGAAAGAAATGCCAATGAACACAACATTATTTTATATAATTATATTGTACTGTATTGGTGTACTGCACTGTATTGGTAGGGTGGATTAGGCCTTGAAATTGAAAGTGAATTTGAAATTTTGGCCTGGGTTCAAATTCAAAGAAAGGCTTTATTCCGATTTCAGTCATTTACCTCCCTTACTCGAAATTATTTTCTATAGCTATTTACAGTAATATATATTGGTATCACTGGTGACTTAAACCCATTAACATGATGAAACCCTCATACTGATATGACCAGTGAATGTTGAAATTTACACCATAATGTTTGTTATTTTTCGTCTATTTATACTACTATTGGCACAAATAATATTGTCATTTATTGAAATACCGGGGACCAGCCAACAAGAGCCAAATACCACCAAGAACCTGCTCCCCTATCCAGACAACAGCCAAATCAACCAGTGCCGCATTGCCAGCATATCAAGCAGACCAAAAAGCACAAAGCCTCCTCCATCACAGACATCGCTTAAACCAGGTCATGTCAAGGAAAACGCGTCAAATCCCCTTCACATGTAAGAAAACGTGTCACTTCCCCTTTCCACGAGAATGAACGCGTCCATACCCCCCTACCAGGACATAACCTAGCCCCAGCCAGATCTTCTCTATTCTGAAGAGATGTTTATGGAAGTTTGCCACCAAAACCCCCAATATCCACCTGTATCTTCTGCACAAAGCGAACTTAACTATGGCAGCCAAGTGAGCAAACAAGTAGAAACACAATACCACCTGCCCTCTAAAGTCCCCTACATACAACAGGAGAATTCTCTACTTTCCCCACCATCAAGAATCCTTTTTTCATTACGCCAGCAGACCATATCCAAGCCTAAAGTCAATACCAATAAACGAGGAACATCCATGCCATCCCGGAGAAAGAACCCTAATATTTTTAGTGTAAATCATAAGCTCACAAAAAATAAAAAACCTCTCCCCACTATGTCCCTGCTGCCCCGAGAAGACCCAAACCAAAAAGTTAATAGGATTGCAAATGACCCAGAGAGAGTTAGGCAAAACTGACCAAGTTATACAGTCAAGTGCTTCTACTTTGATCAGTGGAAGCTAGCCAATGTAACACCGATATTCAAAAAAGGCAGCAAATCCCTACCCAGTAACTATCGTCCAATTAGCATAACCTCAGTTGTATGTAAAATGCTAGAAACGGTCATACGAGACAGACTCGTAAATCACTTAGAGGAAAATACCATACTTAAAGATACTCAACACGGCTTTCGTAAAAAACCTTTCTGTTTAACAAACCTCTTAGACTTCTCCCACGATATCCTCAACCTCTACGATGAGAGTAAAGCTGTAGATATTATATACCTTGATTTTCAAAAGGCCTTTGACAAAGTTCCCCCACAAACGTTTACTGCTAAAACTAAAAGCGCATGGAATACAAGACAGTGTGTTGAAATGGATAGAAAATTGGCTCAGCAACAGAAAGCAAAGAGTAGTCATAAACGGTAAGGCATCTAAATGGACCAATGTAAGTAGCGGGGTACCCCAGGGATCGGTACTGGGACCAATTCTCTTTCTAATTTACATCAACAACATAGATGAGGGTCTCACCTGTACAATCTCAAAATTTGCTGACGATACAAAAATTGCAAATAGCGTACTCTCAAAAGAACAAGTTGACGATATGCAACACAATCTAGATAAATTGTCATGTTGGGCCCAAATTTGGCAAATGAGTTTCAATGCGGATAAATGTAAAGTACTACATATCGGATACCTAAATGAGAAAGCAAACTATTCGATGAATGGCACTCAGCTTAAGAATGTAAACAGAGAAACCGATCTGGGAGTAACAATATCGAGTAACCTAAAACCGAGTCAACAATGTTCAGACGTTGTTAAGAAGGCAAACAAAATAATTGGCTTTATAGGCAGGTCATTTGAGCATAAATCCCAAGAAGTTATCCTAACCGTTTAGAATTCCTTAGTCCGCCCTCTTCTGGAATACTGCGTTCAATCCTGGTGCCCTTATTACCAAAAAGATATAAACAAGCTAGAACGAGTTCAACATAGAGTTACCAAAATGATACCTAGCCTAAAGAACAAACCATACGAAGAGCGTCTTAGAGAATTAAATCTATTTCCTTTAACCCAGCGCAGATTAAGAGGTGACTTAATTTAAGTGTTCAAAATCATCAGAGGCATCGACAATATGAACTGTAGTAAGTACTTCACTATCGACCAATCTAATTACACACGGGGAAACGGTTGCAAAATTATTGGTAAATCTTTTAACTCGCACGAATCTAAGAATTTCTTCTTCAATCGAGTTGTCAACTTGTGGAATGGGCTTCCCCGAAACGTTATAGACTGCATCACTGTTGATTCATTTAAACTCCGCCTAGACAAATATCTCGCATCAAACCCGCGACTGACTGTGTTGTAAATGAATAACTTTATTTTATCCCCCCCTCAGTTACTAACCCATCTGTCCTCTACTAACTTCCTAATCCTGCCACGGACATTAGTTCCAGGGCAGTAATTAATTCCCTTTCCAATGTTCCCTTACCCACTCTAAACCACCGTTTGGACACTTGATCCTCAGTGTTTTGGAGGACAAGCAACCTAGAAGGGTCACTAGATCTGTTGTTGCTTGATTTCCTTTGTACTCCTTTGTACTCCTTTGTACCTAGGGCGAACACACTTAACTGGTAGCTTATACAGTTCGGATAAAGATTCCGTAGGTGCTAGCCATTCTCTCCTTAAACTCTTGACAAGCAGCCTTGATTTTAAACAGTCGAATAGCTCTTCCTCGGACGAACCTAATTAACTTCTAATCAATAGATTGGAAATAAGATATCTGTCAAGGCTAACCTTGGATCCTTGAAAAATCTTACCAATAGTGCAAAAAAGTGTGTTGAATTGTGACCCCAAGAAAGGATGTAGAAGAAAGAAAGAGAACATTACCTACCTGGACTTTGTGCTGATACTGTGACCTTCCCCTTGGTCAAACAGGAGGGACAACTGAACTTATCACCAAGTGCATACAGACTTTCTACGGGCTCCTACCATTTCTACTCAAATCCTTTAAGTAACTTATTGTTTTGTAAAGTGTTTGAAGATTACAGTAAGGGTTAATAAGATATGCTAAGATTCACATTAACGTAGACTCTGAAGATTTTTCATTTTTCACTTCTCCTAGACATCAGTAACTCAATTTAGAGAGAACACCACACTTCTATCAGTGGGATAAATATATATATAATTCTTCGAGTACCGACGATTCTGACCGACTCCTGATTGGTCCTCTGCAGCCCCTGCTTCACCACCATCTACAACATGGCTTCATCAACCTCTACCACCGTTGCTGGAACTGTTAAATGGTTTAATGTGAAGAAGGGGTATGGCTTTATCAACAGAGAGGACACAGGAGCCGATATCTTCGCACATAGAAGCCGAATCTCCTTTCCAAATGAGGAGGCTAACAACATCAGAGGATCAAATGAGGCTAACGTCAAGGGATCCAGACACGCTTGGAGGAAGAAAAAGGAGGAGAATAAGCAGGAGAAGGCCGGCCTGAACACAGAGAAGATCACTGTCGTCATCCAGACAGCCAAGGCTTTTGCTGGGGATGACTTAAGCCAGTTTTCAATCATCTTACCTGCTTTACTCACAGCCAATAACCTTCCAACGATTGTGATTCCTCCTAATCTTATCCAGCAACCACCATCAGTCGCCAAGACCCAGAAGAAACCAAGAAAGACACCAAAGAAGAAGATCAACCTTGTACCTCGAGTTTTCAACAGGATCAACACATCAGCGTCACAGTCCCATCAAGCTGAGCAACCTGAAGACCCAACTCCGCAGCCAACACAGGGAACCTCATCTCCAGCACCTCCTATCAACATACCTACAGAAGACTCCATGGACCTCGACATACATCAAGAAGACTCTTATGAAGACGAAGACTCTGAGGAAGAAGAAGTGGATGTAGAAATTTCTGATGATGAAGATCCAGGAGATGACAAGACCCCTTCTACACCACTTCAGTCTGCCGCCTCATGGAGAAACCTGTTCATCGAAGCCAACGCCAAATCCAACGCCATCTACATCAAAGCCAACGACCTTCCAACGATACCCGAGCCTCCACACCAACCTAGCACAAGGAAGAAAGTCAAGCCGAACAAGAAAAAAATGCTTCACCACAAAAACCAACAAGAAAAATAGCAAGGTGGTTGAGCCCACCATCTTTTACCTCTCCAACTTTTCATCGTTCTTCACTTTACCTTGGACTTCAAACTCTACTTTCATCACTCGTGGGGCCTCTCCTCACATCCCATTGTTTATTGTTCAATGGCTCCTGTATTCTTATGAGGAGTAATATACATATTTGTTCGGGAAATTATACATGCACCTATACACTTAAAACTAAAGTGAACTCTTATTCAGATCTTGTTTCTATGCTCTATCATCAACAGGGTACGTAAGATATAGATGAGTTGTTCACAGAGCGTTTTACCATTCAGTCTCTTTATTGACTATTATTAATTATCACACTTCATGACTTATAATTTAAGTAGTGTTCAGTTTGAGTTATTTCTAACTCTGTATTGAACGTCGCATTAATCGTCCGCCCGCGAGGATATTTTCAGTCACGCATACATGACAATTGTGTTTATTTAAACCATTTATGAACTTATATTCATTACTTTGACTCTTCGAGTTCTTTGAGTTAATTCTCCTGTAAACTTTGCCTTAACGTAAAGGTTAAACTTAAATCAAATAGTACCTTAATTACCATAACCTCAGTGCTGTATGTATGCCGTCGCAGTAAATAATATTTACACTCAGCGCGTAGCTACCTCGCCCCCGCTAAATTCTCTTTAATGTACTATTTATTGTTTGAGACTAAATCTCTCTGTGTACACCTGTTCTGTGTTTACGATAGAACATTTGATCAGTATTATTTGTACTATTGTATAACCTAATTTACTTTCTCCTAGGTAATCAGTTATCCTAGGACTAATTCCATTTATGATTCATATTTAGTATTCATCGAAGTGACTCCTTACCTTAGAAGGACTTTCGATTCTTATGTACCACTATCTGAATTGTACCCTAACCAATTTGGGAATAACACTTGTGAAACTCAATTGTGTATGCTGTGTCATTGATTATTATCGTTGCATGATTTATAATATTGAAGTTAGTTATGCTCCAGTGAGAGTGTTCAGATTCCCCATTCTTTCCTAAGGTGGAAAAAGCGGAATCATTATCAAGCACGTTATATTTATAACGTCGCATAACACTTATATTATTAAATTAACCATTTTAAACTGTGTGGAGTAGGTGGTAGCGTTAAAAAACTATGGAAGTATATAGGGCTGAGCCGGGAGCCTACCTACTACCTCCGGGAGGGTCCGAGGTCCACTTAATTCTAGATTTTGACTGTGAAATTAGGATATTTACGTTAATTATTCGCTTATAATACATAAAAAGGTTTTTAAACAAATATATTATCATATTTTCATGCATTAAAGTAGCAAAGGTTGCTTATAATAAATATATAATAGTGGTGAAAATTGCAAATTGGGGGCGGTTTCGTTTTTGTTTTTTCTGATATTTTCCCCCTGCTAGCAATATATATGATGATGACAATAAGATGTAGGGGGGTGAGGGGGGGCTTTTTGTATCCTATCTATCTATTTATCTATTGCCTGACGCCGCGATCCACGATGGGGTGGCCACGAACGAACTGCCCCCATGCACCTCTGTCCCCAGTCAGTCGACGCCCCTCCTCCCAACCAGCACTGCCTTCATACATATACTTCCTCACTCCATCCTTCCACTTCTCATTCGGTGCACCTCTCCCTCTGTCCTTCCACCTCGCTCTCGTACACCCTCTTAGTCAATCTCTCGCTTTCCATACGTTCCCTATGGCCGAACCATCTCAAGTTGTTCCTTTTCACACTTTCCAGCACATCTACCTCCACACCACACCTCCTTCTTACTTTCTCATTCGTCTGTCTATCCCTCCATGTAACTCCGCACGCACTTCTCAAGTAACTCATTTCCACCGCTCTCACTCTTGGTCTAAGTCTCTTCCGAACGTCCATGCTTCGCCCGTAAGTTAGTGTCGGGATTACCACACTATCATGCAAGGACTTCTTAACTTCCATACTGACCACCCTATTTCTTGTTACTGCTTTCAATGTTCCTACAACCCTCTTCCCCTGTTGCACCCTCTCATCCACAGTCCCATCTTTACTCAACACACTGCCCAGATACTTAAAAGAGCTGACGATCTCCATAGCCTGACCGTTCAACTTCACCTCACACTCTGTGAGGTGTATCCTACGGCAGTCAAAATAGCCTGGAACTTGATCACGAGCATGCTAATATTTGTTGTTGCTTTGGTGTCTTAAGATTGATGGATAATGTTTTACAATTTCCGACGGGGTTCATAAAATAACAAACTTAAGAAAAAAAACAAAAAACAAAACAAGGACAACATATACTGTATAAACTACTTGTAAAATCGTCCCCGGTGTAAAACTAGAATTTGACCAATCTTTGTTTACGTGGTGACGACTGCAGATGACATACCGAAGTTGCTATTTTCACCACTATTATATATTTATTATTAGCAGCCTTTGCTATTTTAATACATGAAAATATGATAATGTGTATTTTTATATGCTTTTTAATGTATTATAATCGAGTATTTAAAGTTAATATCCTAATTTCAAGTCAATATCTAAAATTACGTGGGCCTCGGACCCTCCGCAGAGGTAGGTAGGCTCCACGGAACCGGTGACCCCAATATACTTCCATAGAAAACCTACGTGGGATGCCTGGAGTGGATCCCCCACAGGCAGGTTATTATTAAACACGCATCCCTATGGCCTCCTACCTTTCCTTACAATGGCGGACATTACATGAACGGTAGATCAGTGTCGCATTTCCAATTTCAATGCTTGCACCTGATCAGCATGAGCGAGCTGATTACACTAGTTACAGACTACAATCACATCCACAGCCATTCCAACAGTACAATAACACTCCACATTCGTCTCACAGAATATTCACACCATCCCTCGCCCGAGATGGAGAATTCAAAGAATTGCCTCAATGAAGGTAATTTATTCATGACCATCTCCTTCGGGATCAAAGCGTCTCGCAAGAGATAGATAAGCTATTTTCATGGTATTTCAGTTCACATGCTGATTTTACTTAAGATAATGCTAATTATATATATCCTTTAACAATATCCTGAAATTGTTCACAATATTTACATAGTATTAAATACGGTATTGCCAGAAACTGATAACTATTAACGTTATCTGTAGCTTTGCCCACTTAACCAGAATTTAGGTATTGCTTAATTGGCTAGAAAAGTAAGAATTGTCAGCTTTGTGAAATTTGTATATACATTTTATTCTCCATTATGTATAATTATTTGGATTTTCAACATCATGTTTTTATACATATCTATGGTTGAACTGCAGTTGCACCCAGGGTATCAACATTGATCTAAATGGCTATGTACAATACATATTTGTCTAATGTTAGTGAAGAGACAAATATGCAAACATTGGATGCAGTAAGAACCTTTGGTGTCTGTTCCTAATCGCCTAGGCCATAATATGTTTATTTACAAATAGTATCATGTTCCTAATCCTGCCTTTAAGTTTTTGTGATATTACGGCATTATTTCCAATTTGCTGATAATTTACTGTTGTGGATAACACTTGTATCTGCATAGGAGGTGATGATTGCCGCGGTGTGGGTGTGGTAACGGCTGTACGTCCTCTAGACCGCGAA
The DNA here is from genome assembly GCA_032716605.1 of Paralithodes platypus. NCBI lineage: Eukaryota > Metazoa > Arthropoda > Malacostraca > Decapoda > Lithodidae > Paralithodes > Paralithodes platypus. Next base: position 14,529,497 of record CM064539.1, read on the forward strand.
GAGTCCCCCACGAGGCTTCTTCCTCTGGTGGTGAGTGACGCTGGGGGCATCACTACCACCGTTACTGTTACCATCATCGTAGCTGACGTCAATGACAACCCCATGACCCCAGCTGCCAAGACAGTTCACGTTACCCGCATCACGGTACGTTCTTATGTTGTTTAGATGTTCTCCAGTCATATGACATAATATGTAATATAGACAATAACTTCAACAAATATTCTACACATTATCAAATTCATATGGCCATTACAGTAATTCTCAGTATGCTGGTGTATTGTCGAGTCAAACAAATCATGGCATTTTTGTATCACAGAAACTTGTATATAATAATACCAGTTAGAACATCAACGAACACTAGAAAGGTGAAATGTGGAATATGTAAACGTGATAGTTCTCCAAGTGCACTGGTAGCCAAAAGCTACAAGGTACGATTAAATAATTTCCAACGAGGTCTTTCTTCTTCTTCATTACCACTTTCAAGCAAGAGCTGGCTTGCCAATTAGGTTATTCATGCTTGTGTACCCTAGCACTAAGGTAAATCAAACTAGCTATGTAAAGCGATTACCACGGGTATAGGAATCTGCACCATAATGAGAGAAATATGGCTAGTCTCGCTTAACACCTATTGTTTAAAAAAACAAGACATCAGTTGACATTGTCAACCATGAATTTAGTTTCCATAACTTTGTTTTTCCTATCTCTAATATTGTATTTTAATAAGGTTAACAACAGTAACAACAGTTTTCTTTCATGTGGACTTTTCTTTTTTTCATAGGTGGTAGTGAGCATTCTTATTGAATGTTCACATTACCTTTATGTTTTATAAAACTTCTGGACATGTGTTAGTTGTTAATCCTCTTGCAGTTCAATTTTGATTTTGTTTAATATTCCTTAACTCCTGTGCTATTCACAACTTGTCAAAACAAAATTATATGACTGTGTTTGGTAAAACATAATTTTACTAACAAGTTCCATACTCATAGACAACATGAACATTCCCAAATTCAATGGCATAAAACACTAATATATACAGAAAAACGGGAAATATATGGTGCGAAGTTCTTGAGGATGAGTCTGTGTCATGCCTTGGAGAAGGTTTATAGCTTGACATAAACAGCGATTTATGTGTGTCGACTGAGGTCAAAAGAGATAAGGTGGCTGACAGAAAACGGCAAGTTTAGATTGAGCATACTGTTTTTTTGTTTTTTTTGTTTTTCTATGTGATTGAGGGAGGCAAAAGGCATAACTGCCTATAGCGAGTGCCTCCCCCATAGTTGAAAGAGTGACAGGGCCAAAATCAAGGGACGTTCGAGCCAAAATGCCTGGACACACGGAGTTTGAAGCAATTTAAGTCATAGGAAGAGGGAAAGACTGATTCTGGGAGAGAGTTCCAGAGCTCAGATGTTGAGTAGAAGAAAGTTTGAGAGTAACGTTTCACTCTTGGGTTGGAGAGTTGCACAGAGTAGGGGTGGGATTGAGTTGCAAGACGGGTACCACGGGCCCTACGTAAAGGAGGTGGTATGCACTGGGATAGCTCTGAGGAACACTGATTATTATAGTAGCGATAGAATAGCGAGAGAGATGCAACATTGCGGCGGAGAGAGAGAGAGATTGCAGAGAGTTGGTGAGTGGACGGGAGTTAATGATACAAAAGGCCTTCCTTTCAACTTTGTCTAGGAGAGCGGTGTGAGAAGAACCTCCCCACACATGTGAACAATACTCAATACAAGGGCGCACTATGCCCCTGTACAGAGCAAGAAGCTGTGCAGGGGAAAAGAACCCCCTAAGGCGGTTGAGCACACCCAGCTTCTGGGAGGCTGCCTTAGCAAGACTGGTAATATGGTCCTTCCAAATGAGAGCAGAAGAAAAAGAGACACCAAGAATATTGAGAGAAGATGAAGGGTTGATTTTTGTATTGTTGAAGAATAAGGGATAGTCCGCTGGGAGATCCTGACGGGTAGATAGATGGAGAAATTGGGTTTTGGAAGCATTCAAGTTAACAAGGTTTTCTCTGCCCCAATTGGAAATAGTATTTAGATCAGAATTTAAGAGATCTATGGCTTCATTACGTTTGACGTTGAGGGATTGCTGGCTGGGGCGTTCTGAAAACTAATGGAGTAGTGTAAGGTTGAGTCGTCTGCGTATGAATGGATGGGAATTAAGGTACAGTTAAGGAGATCATTTATAAAAATTAGAAAGAGAATAGGAGATAGGACAGAGCCCTGAGGAACACCGGAGTTTATAGGGTGAGGAAGTGAACAATGGCCGTCCACAACCGCAGCTATGGAACGGCCAGAAAGGAAATTAGAGACAAAGGCACAGATGGAGGGATAGAAACCGAAGGAGGGTAGTTTAGAAATTAAAGATTTATGCCAGACTCTATCGAAGGCTTTCGATATGTCTAGTGCAATAGAAAAAGTCTCACCGAAGTCCCGAAAGGAGGATGACCAAGAGTTAGTAAGATATGAAAGAATATCACCAGTAGAGCGACCCTTAAGGAAGCCATACTGGCGATCTGAGAGCAGATTATGAGAAGAGAAATGCTTAAGAAATTTGGAAGCAAGAATAGTTTCAAAAACTTTAGAAAGACAAGAGATAAGAGCAATTGGACGATAGTTGGAAGGTTGAGAGCGGTCACCCTTCTTTGGGACAGGTTGAATGTGAGCAAACTTCCAGCATGAAGGGAAGACGTTAGAGGATAGACAGAGACGAAAGAGTTTGCCTAGGCAGGGAGTCAGCACGGAAGCACAGTTTTTGAGAACAACAGGAGGAACACCGTCCGGACCGTACGCCTTATTAGTGTTAAGCCCAGAGAGGGTAGAAAGTACATCTTTAGAAGAGATTAGGATATTAGGCATAAGTAAGAGAGAGGAGGGCGGAGAGGGAGGAATAGCACCGGAATCATCCAAGGTGGAGTTTCTAGCAAAAGTTTTAGCGAAGAGTTTAGCTTTGTCAGAGGAAGAAGTACAAAGGAGTACAAAGGAAATCAAGCAACAACAGATCCAGTGACCCTTCTAGGTTGCTTGTCCTCCAAAACACTGAGGATCAAGTGTCCAAACAGTGGTTTAGAGTGGGTAAGGGAACATTGGAAAGGGAATTACTGCCCTGGAACTAATGTCCGTGGCAGGATTAGGAAGTTAGTAGGGGACAGATGGGTTAGTAACTGAGGGGGGGATAAAATAAAGTTATTCATTTACAAACGCAGTCAGTCGCGGGTTTGATGCGAGATATTTGTCTAGGCGGAGTTTAAATGAATCAACGGTGATGCAGTCTATAACGTTTCGGGGAAGCCCATTCCACAAGTTGACAACTCGATTGAAGAAGAAATTCTTAGATTCGTGCGAGTTAAAAGATTTACCAATAATTTTGCAACCGTTTCCCCGCGTGTAATTAGATTGGTCGATAGTGAAGTACTTACTACAGTTCATATTGTCGATGCCTTTGATGATTTTGAACACTTGAATTAAGTCGCCTCTTAATCTGCGCTGGGTTAAAGGAAATAGATTTAATTCTCTAAGACGCTCTTCGTATGGTTTGTTCTTTAGGCTAGGTATCATTTTGGTAACTCTACGTTGAACTCGTTCTAGCTTGTTTATATCTTTTTGGTAATAAGGGCACCAGGATTGAACGCAGTATTCCAGAAGAGGGCGGACTAAGGAATTGTAAAGGGTTAGGATAACTTCTTTGGATTTATGCTCAAATGACCTGCCTATAAAGCCAATTATTTTGTTTGCCTTCTTAACAACTTCTGAACATTGTTGACTCGGTTTTAGGTTACTCGTATTGTTACTCCCAGATCGGTTTCTCTGTTTACATTCTTAAGCTGAGTGCCATTCATCGAATAGTTTGCTTTCTCATTTAGGTATCCGATATGTAGTACTTTACATTTATCCGCATTGAAACTCATTTGCCAAATTTGGGCCCAACATGACAATTTATCTAGATTGTGTTGCATATCGTCAACTTGTTCTTTCGAGAGTACGCTATTTGCAATTTTTGTATCGTCAGCAAATTTTGAGATTGTACAGGTGAGACCCTCATCTATGTCGTTGATGTAAATTAGAAAGAGAATTGGTCCTAGTACCGATCCCTGGGGTACCCCGCTACTTACATTGGTCCATTTTGATGCCTTACCGTTTATGACTACTCTTTGCTTTCTGTCGCTGAGCCAATTTTCTATCCATTTCAACACACCGTCTTGTATTCCATGCGCTTTTAGTTTTAGCAGTAAACGTTTGTGGGGAACTTTGTCAAAGGCCTTTTGAAAATCAAGGTATATAATATCTACAGCTTTACTCTCATCGTAGAGGTTGAGGATATCGTGGAAGAAGTCTAAGAGGTTTGTTAAACAGGAACGTTTTTTACGAAAGCCGTGTTGAGTATCTTTAAGTATGTTATTTTCCTCTAAGTGATTTACGAGTCTGTCTCGTATGACAGTTTCTAGCATTTTACATACAACTGAGGTTAAGCTAATTGGACGATAGTTACTGGATAGGGATTTGCTGCCTTTTTTGAATATCGGTGTTACGTTGGCTAGCTTCCACTGATCGGGCATAGTTCCAGACTGCAAGGATTTATTGAATAGTAATGTCAGTGGTTTAGAGAGCTCATCCTTAGCTTCCTTTAGAACTCTAGGCGAGATTGAATCAGGTCCAGGCGTTTTATTTACCTTGAGTTTATCTAAACAATTCAATACTTCTCTCTCTGTAACGGTGATATTGCTTAAAACATCTGAATTATCAATCTGAATCGGCGATGGTGTAGGGATATCACTGAGGTCTTCTGTTGTAAAAACTGATGCAAAGAAGGTATTGAGGGCATTACTCATTTGTTCTTCGTCTTTGGTGTATTCTCCATTTTCATCGACTAACGGTCCAACAGTTGAAGTAACTACTTTTTTCTTTCTGATATAACTATAGAATTCTTTCGGGTTTGTTTTACTTTGATTCGCAATATGTAACTCTAAGGTCTTTTTACTTTGCTTAATTAACTTTTTGGCTTTGCGTCGTAGCTCTACAAATTTCAGCCGTTCTTCGTCATTTTGTGAGGATTTTAATCTATCATTAGCAAATTTTTTAGCAAGCAGGCAGTTTGAAATATCTTTATTCCACCATTTGGGCTTATTATTATGGCCTGGACGCCGAGTTTTCGATGGTATGCAGTCTTGCACTGCTTTTAGGTAAGTGGCTTCGAATAACTTCCAAGATGTATTTATGTCGTTATTGTGAATTAAAAAGCTCCAGTCAGTTTCTTTAAACATAGCTCTAAGTTTATGGAAGTTTGCTTTCTTGAAATTAGGGACTTTTTCGATGCTACTATTTGGTTCGTTACTATTAACTTTAAAGTGAAAGTTATCGTATGATGGTCGCTGTTACTGAATTCATCACCAACATTCAAATTCTCTATTAATTCTTCTTTTGTTGCAAGTACAATGTCAAGAACGTTATTACCACGGGTCGGCGTTCCAACAAATTGATAAAGCGAACTCTCTTGCAAGTTCGTATACAAGTCATGTCCGGAGTGTGAAGTAAGAGTATCGCCCCACTTGGTCACAGGTAAATTAAAGTCACCAAAAATTACGGTATCTTGCGAGTTACTTATCTGCAATTTGTTCGTAAATTTCTCGGTCAGTTTGCACTGATTGAGCTGGAGGTCTGTATATTAATGCAAGTATTATTTTGGTACCTTTATTATTCTTTATTAGCACAAAAGATGCGTCGACGTTCACAATTTGAGGTTTTGACAAGAGGGTAGGGTTAAGACTTTCTTTGATATAAAGTAAAACGCCACCTCCATTTCGATTTATTCGGCTTTTCTCAAACATTACATAACCGGGAAGTGAATACTCTGCTAAAAAGTCTCTATCTTCTGTATTGAGCCAAGATTCTGTTATGCCAATCAAATGTGATGGTTGTGCCATCAGAGTGGGAAAGGGGAGGGAAAGACGAGGAAGAGAAATTGTTGGAGAGGTTTTTGGCTAGATGCCAGAAAGCTTGGGAAGAGCTAGAGTTGGATAGTTCAGTGCATTTATTATTGATGAAAGAGTGCTTGGCAAGTCGAAGAACAGATTTGGCTTGATTCAGGGCAGAAACATATGAAGAATGAGAGTCTTGAGTTTTAAGGCGTCGGTACCGTTTGAATGCTTCCTCCTTATTGCGGACAGCAGTAGAACAGGCGTGAGTAAACCAAGATTTTTTAGCATTAGTCTGAGAGAAAGAGAATGGAATGTATGCTTCCATGCCCGATAGGATTACCTCGGTAATGCGTTCAGCACTCTCCGAGGGTCCCCGGCCATGGAAGCAGAAATCATTCCATAGGAAATCAAAGAAGTACTGCCGAAGAGCCTCCCAGTCGGCAGCGCCAAAGTGCCACAAGCGCCGCCGGCTAGGAGGATCGGGTGGCTGTACTGGAGAGATAGGACAGGTGACAGAGATAAGTTTATGGTCGGAGGAGCCCAAAGGAGAGAAAAGATCGACAGTATAAGAAGAAGGGTTAGAAGTTAGAAACAGGTCAAGAATGTTGGGCCGATCTCCGATGCGATCCGGGATACTGGTGGGTTGCTGAACTAACTGCTCTAGGTCATTTAGGATAGAAAACACGTAGGCTTGTTCACCAGGTGGATCAGTAGTGTGAGAGGAGAGCCATTGGCGGTGGTGAACGTTGAAATCTCCTAAGATGGAGATTCCTGAGAAAGGAGAAATGGATAGAATGTGTTCCACTGTAGAGTTTAGATAGTCAAAGAATTTAGGAAAGTTGGTAGAGTTAGGGGAAAGATAGACAGCACAGAAATATTTAGTAAGAGAATGACAGGAAAGTTTGAGCCATAAAGTTGAGAATTCAGAGGAGTCGAAATCGGGAACACGAGAGCAAGTGAGTTTGTTGTGCACATATGCACAACATCCGCCTTTGGCTTTGAAACTAGGATAGAGAAAGTAGGAGGATACAGAGAAGGGGTTGGTGGATGTTGCTACAGACACCTGGGTTTCGGTGAGGAAGAGAAGATCAGGTTTGTAGGAGGAGAGATGGTGCTCAACAGAGTGAAAGTTAGAGGAAAGTCCGCGAATGTTGCAGAAATTAATAGAAAGAGTAACAGGCCGAGGTCCAGGTAATTGTGTGGGGTCGTCAGGGGATGGTCGGTCGGGTGAGGGGGCATTTATGGTCCCCCCCCCTGGGGACTCCGAGGCTGGGCTAAAATTCATCATTTTGTGTTTTTTTAATTTTGGTGTGGAGGAATGAAGTGTGGTGTGCATGTTTAGTGTAGTGAAGTGGATAGGAGGAGGAGGTGTTTGTGAGAGCTAGCTGGATTGCTCTCAGTGTAAATGAGGCACAAAGAAAATCAGTAAGAGAGGCCAAGCAAATGAAACAGGAGTTCCAGCGACTCTTTATCACATGCCTATAACCACACCTGGGTCTAGCCCTGATCGATTGGTGCCTACAATCTCCCCACACAGTATGCTGTTAGTCCAGCAAGGAAGACTGTGGGAGGAGGAGAACACGGGAGAGCTAGTGCAACAAGCATTGCAGGAGGGACCTGCCCTTCCGGTGCCGATGAGCGAGCCATTCAGTGTATGCTAGAACAGGTGCCGATGGGAATGCCTGTGTAACACTGTTTTTGCTACAAATAGTTGAACAAATAGGGGAGGTAGTTTTAATAGTAGTAGTCGGTCCCTAGGCTGCCTGGCCATACAGCTCCGAACTCCTTAGGAAGGCCACATCCGTGACCTGGTTTTCCCACAAGGCTCTCAAAGAATGTATATTGTGTTGTTGGCGTAAGTGGTTGTGTGCTATGCAGTGTTTGATATTGTGCGATGTTCTGTTACAGCCCAGACAGGTATCCTGGACGGAGTCATCCAGCCTCTTCTGATAGCTCATAAGGACTAAATGGTGCCCACAATGCAGCCTAGCCATGTGGACTCTGTCCTCACGGGAAACGAGAGGTTTCTGAGGGGTGAACTTCGGAGGACCATGCATTTAGCTGGATGGATTCGTGCGTGATTTGTTATGGATATGCTTCTGGAGGCTGGCTTGGGCTGGTTGAGGTGGGGGAGTGATGACACGATTTGTGTATGATATTAAGTGCTAGGTATCGTTTTGATATTTATTAGTGTGTGTGGGTGTTCTGCTATGTAATGTAATGGATGGTGTTGGTTTGTGGAGGCTGCGGTGATAAATTGTGTGCCTCTCATATCAAGGTGATCGTTGATTTTGAGGACATTGGTTTCCTGGTCTAAGTGATCTGTAGGTGTGGTAGCTGTACAGCCTGTTATTATTTTTCGGGCTTTGTTCTGTATAGTCTGTTGTGTTGTGATGTGTTTCAGTGAGTTTTGAAGTCCAAGTGGGGCTAGCATATTCCATTACAGTACATATATATTGTTTGTATACTGTGGTGGTATTGTTTGTATACTGTGGTGGTATTGTTTGTATACTGTGGTGGTATTGTTTGTATACTGTGGTGGTATTGTTTGTATACTGTGGTGGTATTGTTTGTATACTGTGGTGGTATTGTTTGTATACTGTGGTGGTATTTTTGTATACTGTGGTGGTATTTTTGTATACTGTGGTGGTATTTTTGTATACTGTGGTGGTATTTTTGTATACTGTGGTGGTATTTTTGTATACTGTGGTGGTAGTATGTATTGTTTGTATACTGTGGTGGTAGTATGTATTGTTTGTATACTGTGGTGGTAGTATGTATTGTTTGTATACTGTGGTGGTATTGTTTGTATACTGTGGTGGTATTGTTTGTATACTGTGGTGGTATTGTTTGTATACTGTGGTGGTATTGTTTGTATACTGTGGTGGTATTGTTTGTATACTGTGGTGGTATTGTTTGTATACTGTGGTGGTATTGTTTGTATACTGTGGTGGTATTGTTTGTATACTGTGGTGGTATTGTTTGTATACTGTGGTGGTATTGGTTGTATACTGTGGTGGTATTGTTTGTATACTGTGGTGGTATTGTTTGTATACTGTGGTGGTATTGTTTGTATACTGTGGTGGTATTGTTTGTATACTGTGGTGGTATTGTTTGTATACTGTGGTGGTATTGTTTGTATACTGTGGTGGTATTGTTTGTATACTGTGGTGGTATTGTTTGTATATTGTGGTGGTATTGTTTGTATACTGTGGTGGTATTGTTTGTATACTGTGGTGGTATTGTTTGTATACTGTGGTGGTATTGTTTGTATACTGTGGTGGTATTGTTTGTATACTGTGGTGGTATTGTTTGTATACTGTGGTGGTATTGTTTGTATACTGTGGTGGTATTGTTTGTATACTGTGGTGGTGTTGTTTGTATACTGTGGTGGTATTGTTTGTATACTGTGGTGGTATTGTTTGTATACTGTGGTGGTATTGTTTGTATACTGTGGTGGTATTGTTTGTATACTGTGGTGGTATTGTTTGTATACTGTGGTGGTATTGTTTGTATACTGTGGTGGTATTGATTTTTTTATGTCCGTATATTGTATGGACAAGTGAGTTGAGGGCGTTTAGTCTTGGTGTAAAATTGTTCTCAATGCTTGTAATATGCTGTTTGAATTATATTTTTTTCACCAACCAACTTCACTTCTAAACTCAATTAATGAAATCAACAAATACATGTGGCACTCCAAGGATTCGAACCTAGGACACTCGCACCAAAATTCCGCGCACTTGTGCATTACGCTATCAAGACAGTTATGATAACAATGATGTATTGTATGTTACACCAAGGAGTGTGTGTGTGTGTGTGTGTGTGTGTGTGTGTGTGTGTGTGTGTGTGTGTGTGTGTGTGTGTGTATATTATGGGGATGTTGCTTAAGATGAGTTAAGAGATATGGCAGTGTTCTGCTGTCCAGTTTGTGAGAAGGGTCGCTGTATATTTGGCTGGGGCTAGTTTGAGTCTGTTTGTGGTGAACCAGTTATGGCGTGTGTTGAGGTACAGTTGAAGGAGTTGTGTGGCTGTGTTTGCATCTCGATGTGTACATGTGAGTGTTATGTCGTCTGTGTACGAGGCTGTGTGTATCTGGGATGTGGGGTATGGTTAGCTCGTGCATGTATAGGTTAACCCATGAACTGCGAAAGTCCTCTCGGAAGCCACAGTAATTAAACATGTAAAAATAACCCTTCAAAAACCATGCCAGTGCCGGAAAATGTCTTAAATTTGGGTGACACATAGACAGTAGTGGCATCTTTCCATTCCACATTCTCCACTCCGTCCCCCCTTTATATCCCACCCCTTCCTTCCTCAACTTGGCCTTTTAGTTTGCACATTTTCTAACAGTTCATGGGTTAACACCTTACGAGCGGCCTATGCGGTTTATTTATGTGTACCGCACAGCGGGGTGTTTTTAGCCAAAATAGGGCTGTTTACGTGATCATTTTCATGCCTAAATAAGACCCAGAACGTAAAACAAGTACCTATCCCTGAAAGGGCATAAACAGAGCTTTCGAATGACACCATAACGATCCTTGTATGATGGATAGTTTTCTTGCAATAACCGTGCAACGCGAGTGCAAAAAGCAGGTAATTCGGTACTTTCAGTACATAATTGAGTATGTAGCGAGTGAGAGAGGGAGGAGGGAGCTGAGATTTGTGTCAGTAGGTTCGCCGCGGTGGTCTGGAGCAGTCATACGCTCGCTAGTCTCCTGCCACCACTTGTCTCTCTCTCTCAGCCACATTACGTGCTGAAATTGCCACTCGAGTTATGTCGAGCGCCGCCACATAGTCCAGCTTTTTTTAACTCGACTTATGTTGCTCGCCGCTAATTAAGGGTTAAAGAGCGTCACATGGTCACAAGGAAGCTTGTAATCGTCCACTTCCATTTTGTTTTTCTGATATTACTAAGGAAACCAGACTGATATACGAAAATGTGTATATAATGTGGCTCCATTCCCATATGTAGGAATACCCATGTGTGCATAATATTTTTAATGCACTTCGATTTGTTTCCTCCTCTCCAGTGAATTTTGGAATTCTTCATCGAAATACCAGACTAATGGAGTTTTTAAGATTCCTACTATACTGTCATCCTTGTCATCAATGGCTAGACCAGCAGAGCCATAGGGGTGGTATTCCCCATTTATGATAATATATTAGGATAGGGTAGGTTATGTTAGGTTAGTTTAATCAGGTCGAGGGAAGGAAGGTTATCTCATAACATAGATGGGGTAATGGGAATAAGTTTAAAGTAAGAAAAGAATAACAAAACGGGAACATTTCTATTGTAATTGTCCAAGAATGAATAATATACAAGACTCACCAATAAAATGTATGTGGTGTGTATACCAACTGTAAAAGGTTGATTTGTGCATATCTGAAGACTATCAGAATACAGTGCGTAAACAACAACAGTGAAAGGATTTTAAGACCGTGATAGTAAAACAAAATTCATATGTGTATGAAGGGACAAAAGGCAAAGCCTCCTGTAACAAGGTGAACTCGCATTAAGTCGGGAAAAGAATAAGGTCAGGACAAACCTTGGTTATTTTCTAATAAAGTATAATTTCTTAATTTACTTTCCTTTTTACATTTTGATATATTCTAGTCCGCTGTTTGATTAATAAATGCTACCTTAAATATTTCTTTAGTTGACCAATTATATGACATCTCTTCCGTGGTTTACATGTGTAGATTGATTTACTGTCTTGATGTTTTTGTGATGTTTGAGTAGTTTAACTTTGGGAAATTGAGTATTCATTAACAAGTTACTATATCATTATTAGTAGTATTTATTTGCATAATAAAAATAAATAATAATAATAATAATAATTGTGGTAAGAGACAGATGTGTTATATAAAGGTGGAATGAGGGTGGGGTGCCTGTGGCAACCGTGGCCTGTGTGGTTGGCAACGCTGGTTTCGATCAGCGGGGTTAAGCTACGAAGGGTCTGGTCAGTAGCTGGATGGGTGACTGACTGGTACCAGCACAACAGTTGCTGGATGGATTGTGGGGCCCAGTACCAGCACAGCAGTAGCTGGATGGGTGAATGCCCGGTACTAGCACAGATCAGATGTTGCCACACATACATGGGGTGGGTGAAATTTCCTTGGCTTGCCACCAAGGTCCAAGTAGCCCAGGAGTGTTGAACAAGCTCCAATCCCTGTGTAGTTCCGTCTCACTCAGAAGAAAATTAGTACCTGGTTTCGTTGTGGCATAAATGAATCCAGGGACACGGTTGGTGGCTTACCTGCTACCACCAAACACACAAGAATGAGAACTTGGTTAGACACCAGGATTGCTCATGAGTCATTGGGATGACTTTCTCTCGTGTTAGCCTTGTTCCACCCAGACTTAAAAGTGGGTACCTGGAGTGTAAAATCAGCTATGGCATGATAGTATCCTGGGGTAAATTTGATTACTTGTCTCACCTTTACTGTATTCCCTGTCTGTGTGGGGTACCTTTGTGGCAACCATGGCCTGTGTGGTTGGCAACGCTAGTTTCGATCAGCGGGGTTGAGCTACGTAGGGTCTGGTTAGTAGCTGGATGGGTGACCTCCCAGCACACCATATGTTGCCACACATACTTGGGGTAGGCGAAATTTCCTTGGCTAGCCACCAAGGAGTGCCCAGGAGTGTTGAACAAGTTCCAATCCCTGTGTAGTTCCGTCTCATTCAGACGAAAATGAGTACCTGGTTTCGTTGTGGCACAAATTAATCCAGGAACTTGGTTGGTGGCTTGCCTGCTACCAGCAAACCCACGAGAATTAGAACTTGGTTAGCCACCAGGATTGCTAATGAGTCATTGGGCTGGCTTTCTCTTGTGTTAGCCTTGTCCCACCCAGACATAAATGTGGGTACCTGGAGTGTAAAATCGGCTTTGGATGGTTGTATCCTTTGGTAAATGTTATTACTTGTCTTACCTTGTCCTGTATTCCCTGTCTGTATGTGTTGGTCCGTCCTGTCCATCCCACTCTAAACAGATCCCTCAAACGAAACTCAAAGGAGCTTGTTGGGTCAAGCCCCGACACCTTTATCTTCTACTACTGCTCATTTCCTCACCCCCTACTACTTCCTCTGTTCCATCTCCAGTATGCAAAGCAATTTTTGCTTGTCTAACCTTGTCCTGTATTCCCTGTCTGTCCTGTGTGGGGAGCCTTAGTCCGACGCATGACACGTGCCTGGTCACACCATCAAATATGACATCAATCCCTCGCTCCTCCATTTGTATTCACTTGAAGAGAATAGACGAGAAACAGAAATTAAGCAGATGACTAGACAACGAACAGCAATACCAGACATTTATCAAGAAAATTGCAGAGTCGTCCTCTGCTCAGATTCACCTGCTGCTTCTCAGAGCCTTTGCGTACATTGCCTGCCTGCATCAAGTGTCACAAAAGCTTCATGGTGTGACAGGCTGCGTTACAGAGGAGTCGGAGCTGAATCATTACCTTTGTTCGGAAGTGAGAAGCTGAAGAAGGGGGAAGGAGCAAGAAACTGATTTGTCCACGTGTTCCAGACTCTCCTGACCGGAACCACTATTATATTTAATAGGACCTCTAGGTCCCACAGATTATTATTAAGAAAGACACTGTTGACCCTGGCGAAACTAAATAGATGTTACCTTTGATATATATAATACAAAAATAGAAACAAAGTCCAGACAAAAAAGGATGTAATAAAAGATTAATGAATGAAAGTTTTAGTTATTAACTATTAGCAAAGCGTTAAGCTATTAGGTAGGTAGTTGATGGGGTCTGTTAGGATATTATCACAAGATAGATATATAGTGAAACATAATAGAACTACACCGTAGTACACTGACGCGGAAACAAGGCAAATGCATTGCCTTCCTAATGAGCATCCTAATTATAAATAGTATTTTTTTTTTCTTAACACAGCAAACCAGCCGCAAGACTATTAAAAATTTGGATTGTATAATTATAGCCTACGTTACTAAAAGGAAATATAAACAGGATAGGACTTGATGGTAGAATAGTTTAGTTGATAAAATTGTCATGAAGGCGAACATCACCACAGTAACGAAACTATATCTTTTTGTTAAAAGGAAAGCTTAGCGATGAAGGAGATATGTTACTGAAATTATTAGCATGTTAACGTAACGGAAATATACTTCCCATTCAGAGTCATGAAGAGATATGTGGATTTGCTAAGTGATTTCGCATATAATTTCCTTTAAGTTGAATATTTGTGTTTACCTATATTCAACGGTGATGTAAGTCAAATTCTGAAAAATGCCCGTAAAGATAGTATATCAAGGGGACGGGAAATCCCGAGGGATGTGAATATACACTGTAGTAGTAATATTGAAGGCCAGTATATATTGAACTTATTTCAGTTAAAAGTTGGTAATACCAAATAATATTGGAGAGACTGTTATTGAAAGAAAACTTATCTGCTGGACGGAATTGATTTGATTGACAGATTTATGTAAATAGAGTATACATCTACGATGAACTGTCAAATTATTCCAACCCTCTAAGTGTAAATTGTGTATGTACTACAACAGTAATAACAAGAGTATATTATTATAATCATTATTAATGTTATTATTATTATTGAAGTACCAATGGTGGGGACCAATCACCGTTCAGCATTTGCCCAAGAAAATGCTAAATAAGAGTGTCAAGAATATCACCAAAACCTACCCCAAGTAGCAGCCAATTAGTGGCTGGGCTTTGATTCTGCTGACATGCAAATGAAAAAGTACAGAGACCAGCTAACTTCTAACTCGCTCCAATTTACCTTCCGCACATATATCTCAGGAAAAATCATCCTATTAAAATGGTGCCAGACCCATACTCCCGTCAGCCACTTTAAAATGTGGGAAATGCATTGCTGGGGTACTATTGGAGTGAAATAAAACATGAAGAGGGGAAGTGACGGGATAGAAGCTGCCGCGCAGCTACCTGTACGCTTACCCAGCCGGCTCGGCCAATCAGCGAGCTGCTTGGCGTGAGGTGTGGGTATATAAGGAGGAGGGCATAGCTGCTGTGGCAACCCTTACCTATGGGGTTGGCAACGCTGGTTTAAATCAGCGAGGTTAAGCTACGTGTCTGTCATAGTTGGATTAGCACGGTGTAGCTAGATGATCAGATTTGTTGTTGTTGTTGTTGTTCCCTAAGCTGCCTGGCCGAACAGCCCCGAGTCCCTGAGAAAGGCCATGGCCACGATCGGGCTTTCCCACAGAGCTCTCATTGAGTGTAGATTGTGTTGTTGGCGTAAGTGGTTGTGTGAAATGCAGTCTTCTATGATGTGTTTAATGGTATGGGGTGCTGTGTTACATCCCGGGCAGGCGTCGACAACGGAGTCATCCAGTCTCTTCTGATAGCTCAGGAGAGCTGTATGGTGTCCGCATCTCAGCCTGGCCAGGTGGACTCTGTCCTCGCGAGGAAGGGAGGATTCGGAAGGATGGATTTCGGGAGGTCGTGCATGCAGCTGCGTGTTGTCTGTGAGTGAGTGGATGGATCGGTGAGAGATATGAGTATGGATGTGCTTCTGGATGTTGGTTCGGGGTGGGCAGGGAGGGAGAGAGGACAATAATTGTGTGTGATACCGGTGTTGCCATGTAGTTTAGTGGGTGGTCTTGGTTCGTGGAGGCTGCTTCCAGGAATTGAGTGCCTCTCATGTCCAGATGGTCTTTGACTTTGAGGATTTTGGTTTCTTGATGTAGGTGATCTGTGGGTGCAGTAGCTGTGCAGCCTGTAATGATCTTCAGGGCTTTGTTTTGAATAGTCTGTAAGGTCTTAAGATGTGTTTCAGCTAGGTTAGAAGCCCAGGCTGGGCTTGCGTATTCCATCACTGATCTTATGTATTGTTTATATACTGTGGTGGTAGTTTCTTTGTTGTGTCCAAATTTTTTGTGAGCAAGTGACCTGAGGGCGTTAAGTCTGGGTGTCAGTTTCTTTTTAATGTTTGTGGTGTGCTGTTTGAATGTCATATGAGTATCATATGTTAGGATTTTTGGTGTGTGTGTATGTGTTAGGGGTGTGTTGTTTATGGTGAGGATGTATTCGTGTTCTCCTGTCCAACTTGTGAGCAGGGTTGCGGTTGATTTGACTGGGGCTAGATTAAGTCTGTTTGTAGTGCACCAGCCATGTAGTGTGTTGAGATAGGGTTGAAGGAGATCTGTTGCTCTTTTTGGGTCATGGTGTGTGCATGTGAGTGTTATGTCATCTGCATAGGAGGCTAAGTTTATTTGGGGCGTATTGGGTGTAGTTATATCGTGCATGTACAGATTGAAGAGTGCGGGCGATAGGACGGATCCTTGTGGGACTCCGTTTGGAAAGTTTCTGATTTTAGATGACTGACCGGCAAAAGATACGTGTGCACATCTGCCTGCTAGGAAGTTGGCCAGCCACCGTTTTGTGTTGTTGTGCATGTTTGTGTTGTAGATTTTGTTTGTTAGGTTGTGGCGGGGGATGGCATCGAAGGCTTTACTAATGTCGAGTGTGGCTAATAGTGATCTGTGTGGTGGTCTAGCTGAATTGATGCCTTCGAAAGCTCTTTGTGTAAGGTCTGTGAGAAGAGTGTTTGTGGAGTGCAGTGGCCTAAAGCCATGTTGTGTTGGAGCTAGGGGTAGGTCAGGTGTAATTAGTTGTAATACTAGGCGTTCCATGACTTTGGAGGGGGAGCAAAGGAGTGTGATGGGGCGGTGCGAAGAGGGTAGCGCGGGGTCTTTGTTGGGTTTGGGGAATGTGATGATGATACCATGCTTCCAAATGTCTGGTATTGTGTTGTGTGAATAGCTGTAGTTTGATATGTTAGTGAGTGCTTGTATGCCTTGTGGTCCCAGGTGTCTGAGGTGTATGTTGCTTATGTTGTCTAGGCTACAGGCGGGTGAGTGCTTGAGATTGTTGATGATATGCTTTGTCTGGTGATTGGTGAAGGGTGTATAGTCAGGGTCTGTGGGGAATTGTCTCTTACGTCGGATGACACGTCGGTCGTCTTTGTGAGGTTTTAGGTGGCTGACATGTGAAAAGTGATTTTGATGAGAGTGTTTGCTTGTTGTTTACATGAAGGAGTAGAGTCTGTTGTTGTGATTGCAGCATGTGATTGTGTTGTGTTGCTGTTGGAAAGTGTGATGCTGTTTACTGTTTTGTATAGTTTTTTGGGGTTTGTTTTGTGATCAAGTGTTTGTACGAAGTTATTCCAATTTAGTTTTTGTTGTTCTTGTATTTTGTTGTTAGTTTGGGTGTTGAGTGCTTGAATTTGTTGTGTGATGTCTTGTGTGTGGGGTGCTGGGGAGTGATTCAGTATGTCGCGTTGTCTGATGAGGTTTTGAATTTCTGGTGTGAAGTTGGGGTTGTGTCTTTTTCTGTTACCTCTTGGAATGTGTTTCTTGTCAGCGTTTTGGATAGTTTTATTGAGTATGTGTACAGCATTGTTGATGTTAGTGATGGGTGTACTGTTTAGAGTTGTGAAGTGTTGTTCTGTCTCATTTGTGAATGCTTCCCAGTTAGCTCTTTTATAATTGGTGTATGTGTGTTTGTGGCTAGCTGGGGTGAGTCTGGTTTTGGTGGTGATAATGATCGGGAGGTGGTCAGAGCCTAAGGTTCTGACCACCCTCCAGGATGTTGTGGGGGCGAGTTCTGGGGAGCAAAAGGTGATGTCTGGAGATGATGGGTTATAGAGGGCTTGGTGAGGAATATGGGTATGTTGATGGATGTCGTTAAGGATGATGAGGTTATCGGTTTGGTTTTGTAGTACCAGCCCTCTGTCTGTGTCGGGGTTGTCGACAAACCAGGCCGACGTCTTGGCGTTGAAGTCACCACCCAGGATGATGTGTGGGGGTTTTGTGATGTGTTGTAAGTGTGGTCTGTATTCATTTGGTACTGTAGGGGATTTTAATTGACTGTATTTCTGTTGTGTTATCATTTGGGAGCAGGAGTGATTTGGTTTGTACACTGGTTACTATGTATGATATTTCTTTGTGTACCAGGGTGATGAGTCCACCGCCCCCGCCGACAGCCCGGTCTTGTCTGATGGTGGTGAAATTATGAAATGTGGGTGTTTTTTGTGTTGTGCGGAGTTTTGTTTCTTGTAAGATGGCAATGTGTATGTTGTTTCTTTGTGTTGATGCCATCTATGTTCAGTTGAAGAATGTTAATGTTATGTGCACGATGTACGTTGGGTGCTGCTGCACGAGGATGGGGTGGGGGCTGGGGGTTGGGAGGGGTGATGTGGGGGTGGGGATTGGGGAGCAGGAGATGGGGGTTGGAATGGATTAGGATGGGGTGTGGTGTGTTGAGTTGAGGATGTGGATGGTGTGTTTCTTGGAGGCAAGTAGGTGAAGTGGGTCCAGTTCCCGCATGAATTGCAGAGAACTGAACCCTTAGTATGGCGACTCGAAGTGATGGGTTTTGAGCAAGTTGGACATATGTATGTGAACGTGGGTCCTGGGTTGCTCTCAATGTCTCCGGCTAGAAGAAGTCTTCGAGAAATGACAGCCGGAGAGTCATTTCTCGGTGTAGGAAAAACTGTGTGATGTGTGTGTGTGGTGTGAGAGGTGTGGAAATTCCCGGCGCGACCGAAGCCGCTCCAAGGACCCGTGCCCCCAGGGAGGGGGCAGGGGATGGTTGTGACGGTTTGGCTCCCGAAACTGCTCCCCGCGGCCGGCATCCGGTTTTCCTCCATTGGTTGTTGATTTTGTCTTCGGCCGTGGAGGGTCGGCAGCCATCCGCGGTTGGCAGCCTCGGGAGGTGGCCCCACGGCGTAGACGCCGCCACATCAGGATCAGATGGTTGTCACACATGCATGGGATGGGTGAAATTTCCTTGGCTTGCCACCAGGGTCCAAGTAGCCCAGGAGTGTTGAACAAACTCCAATTCCTGTGTAGTTCCGAACTTCCGTCTCACTCAGACGAAAATGAGTATCTGGAATCGTTGTGGCTCAAATGAATCCAGGGACCTGATTGGTGGCTTCCTGCACCCAACCAAACACACGAGAATGAGAATTTGGCTAGCCACCAGGATTGCTCAGTGGTCATTGGGCTGGCCTTCTCTCGTGTTCGCCTCGTCCCACCCATACGTAAAACTGGATACCTGGAGTGTAAAAACGGCCTTGGCAAGGTCGTATCCTAGGGTAAATTTGATTACTTGTCTCATCTTTCCTATATTCCCTCCGTCCTGAGTAAACTCCCGAGCACCTTTCCCTAACCACACACAAATAAATGTCTCTCTCACTAACAAAGTACTTGGCCTCACATTTGACAAATGCCTCCGATTCCATCATCAAGCTAAAACTTCCACTGCCATCGCATCAAAATGCCTCTAAACCATCATTAGATTCCGAAATGCCTCAATTAAAACCAAGCTTCACCTATATAAAGCCCTAATAAGACCTCTTTTGTACTACGTCCCACTCAGCATCTCTCTTTCGGCCCCTACTAACCAATTCAAATACCAAATAATTCAAAATACAGCACTGAGATGGATTTTCGGGACTCAGTGGTTTGAATTCTAGACGGCACAACATCTTCACGATCTAGCCCGCATCCCCCCTCTTAATACATATTGGAATCATTTAACAGAAAAACAACTTATTAAACTTGAGACCTTTCACGATAACTTCACCCAAATTTTCAATAGAATTCACTTACAATAATTCACTTTCAATAATTACATATATAACTTCACAGACCCACCCAAAATTTTGCATATTAACACCAATCCTTAGCCAATTATAACTAAATTACAAGACAACACCCATTTAACGTCAACTTCAATATAAATAACATTACAGCCACCTTACAAGTTCTGCCATTGACAGCTCTTTCCCAAGCATTACCCCCATTTTTTTTAATATGCCCCCCCCCCCCCCCCTTCTATGCCATTTTCGTATTAATACCACCCTAAATTATTAAAACCAAAATTCTCCAGTAGACTTCCTCCTGCCCATAAGCAAGCACTTTCGATTTTATACCATCCAAAATTATTTTGCTCTCACCATCCCCAGCCCCCTTCTTGGCAAGCCATACTGAATCTCAGTAAAGTAACTGCTCTAACTAAAACAACTCAACCCCAACCCAATTACTCAACTCACGCACGTTGGGTCAAGCCCCGACACCCTATTTCTCTCACTATTACCACTGTCTCTCCTACTTAACCAATAAAAATTTCCCTTCTTTCACCTTCACCCACTTTTTCTATATTCATTCATTCATTCATTCCTGAGACTTCGTGGCAACCCTGGCCTATGTGGTTGGCAATGCTGGTTTCGATCAGCGGGGTTAAGCTACGTAGGGTCTGGTCAGTAGCTGGATGGGTGACCGCCTGGTACCAGCACAACAGTTGGCTCATAATAATTATAACCTATGATTTGGTTTCATGATACATCTAGAGCTGATGTATATATTTATGCATTACAGTTAATATTTAACCTATACTTAAAAATAAACTACAGTACATAAAGAACTAGCCGAAATCGTACTTGCTATACAATACCGCCAAATTCAAATGCCCAATTGGACTCAAAACTGTCGGGATCATCACACATTATTCCCGACATACTGCCCACCACCAAAAACAATATACAGTAGCTATATACAAGAAAGGATATCAAAGATTCAAAGATCACCTTGGTTAATCTTAGATCTCCAAAGTTCCACGGAACTCATAGCCGCCCTCCTTTTGGGCAAAGCACCACTGGAAGCCAGAGGAGGATCATCCTTCTCATTATCAACAGCTCCACCCTGAGGAGCACTGTCACCAGCGCTCCTCTGTGGAGGTATATCAGTAGAGATACCGGTATCATCAGGCAGTTCTAAATCCTGCTCCAAGGGATATAACCTTACGACTGGGCGAGTAGTAATCCCAGTTAAAGTCTGTAGTCTAGCAACCCTAATATGACCATCAATGCGTTGGAACAAATTGACAATCCTACCAAGCTTCCAATATAACCTAGGATGCTCATCATGGGTCAATACGGTATCCCCGATACGAGGCCACCATTGATTCGTCCCCTTGATTATATTCGAGTGACGTTCGCGAAGAGACAGCAAATATTCTTGTGTCCACCTTTTCTATAAGTCATCCGACACCTTGTTCACATGCTGGAAGCGACGATGTGTGGCGTCAGCATCTCCGAACGTAGGGTCTTGTATATCCTCGTGGGTTACTGACAACCTAGGAAAGGGATTAAGATTTCGTCCACGTGTTAGCATGGAAGGCGTAATGGGTAAAGGATCATCAAGATCTGCCGAGGTATAGGTCAAGGGCCTGTCGTTGACTGACATCTCAATCTCTGTCAAGACTGTTTGCAACTCCCTTTTGTTGACCAGGGCCCTCCCTAATACCTTCTTCAGGGCAGACTTGACAATTCAATGTATGTATTACACATACAATAGCACTGGATATATCAAAGGCATTTGATAGAGTCTGGCATCAATCCTTATTGTCGAAGATGTCACACTACGGCCTTGCATCATTAGTTCCACTAATTTCTTCTTATCTTCATAACAGAAAAATATGTGTAATGGTAGATGGCCTTTATTCTCAATTTCACTCAATAAATGCTGGTGTTCCCCAGGGATCAGATTTGGCCCCAACTCTGTTCCTCATTCATATCAATTATCTCATATCTACCACTCATAATCCAATACATTCCTACGCAGATGACTCAACACTCCACAGCTCCTTCACATTTACCAATTCTTTCACCCAACCCGATCTTATAAATTCAAAAATAAACACTGCAATTTCTCTGAACCAGGACCTTTCTAGAATTAATGAATGGGGACAAAAGAATCTAGTTTCCTTTAATGCACAGAAAACCAAGTACATTCAATTTTCTAACCGACAGAATCTCACTGACTCCCATATATTTTGTAATGATGTAAATATTCCCACTTCCCCTAGTATTGACATTCTCGGTGTAACATTAACTACTAACTTGAGCTGGACACATTATGTTAGAAGCATTGCTAAGAATGCCTCTAAAAAACTGGGACTCCTGTACAGAGTTCGAGAATTCTTCACTGACGAGCAGTTGGCCGTAATATATAAAAGTCATGTGCGTTCTCAGATGGATTACTGTTCACCTCTGTGGGGTGGAAGTGGAGTGGTTGCATTGAGGCAGTTGGACAAAATTCAAAATAAAGCTATTAGATTAATCAATAACCCTGCAATCACACAGGACCTTCCTACATTATCCATACGAAGAAACGTTGCATCCCTTGCATTATTCTACAGATATTTTCACAGCAATTGTTTTATCTGTGTTTTTCCTTCCTCCGTTCATTGTCTCTTAAAAAAAAAAAAAAAAAAAAAAAAAAAAAAAAAAAAAATCCTCTCCCAAATCGCCCCGAACCATGGTGCACGTGCTGGTATAAATTTCCATTGACAATTCTTTCCTTTGAGGGTAGACACAACCTGCGGGTCATCCATTATATCCTTGAGATATTTTGATGCCCCGACAAAACAAGTCGCATTATCGCTCAGAATCATTTGAGGGAAACCGTTGCGACCTGCAAAGCGCCTTAGAGTATGTAAAAACCCCTCACTGGATAAGTCGTCAATCAATTCAATGTGAATCGCTCTGGTTACCGCACATGTGAAGAGTAAGGCATATACCATAGCGATATTACCGGGCCATTCCCTAATTTGAATCGCTCCCGTATAGTCTACCCCGGTTACCTGAAATAGTTCAGTCCTTTGTACCCTGAACTCAGGTAAAGGAGGTAGATCAACTGGGGAGTAAGGCTTACCCTGTAATCATTGACAGATAGTACAGCTATTGTGGATCCCCTTAATCGCTTGTCGCATCTTAGGGATCCACCAACGTTGTCGCATATAAGCCAGAACATAATTTACGCCATAATGTAGGCAGATCCCATGGCATTTGCGAATCAACAGTTTGGTAATCAAATGAGAGGAGCTAAGGAGAACAGGATATTTCGCAGAATCGATAATGTCCGCCTTCTGGATCCTGCCGCTACACTTAATTATGCCTCCTTCCATATATAGTCCTAGCTGCCTCATTAAGTTTGAGGGTTTGGCCTTTGACTCCTTGTTCAGTATTTCATATTCAGTAGGATAAGATTCCTTTTGTACTAAACATATTATTTTCGCTTCTGCTGATCTCAATTCATGGAGTCTGATGTGCTTCGAATCTTCACTAAGGAAAGACTAGTGAGCCCGGCTTCTCATTGTTAATGAAACGGTATATCCATGCAAATACCCGTATTACTTGATCATAGCTGCCGTAACGTTCCCACTCTACCAACTTGTTATCCTGATGTGTAGTACTCACAGTCGAACTACTTAACACATCATCTTGGGGCCGACTTGATAGATCAGATATGCATTCCCTGAAATCTTGAGGCCATTCAGTTGGAGATGTAAGCCATGTAGGTCCTTGCCACCAAATAGAGGATGACATAAACTGTTGCGCCGATATCCCCCGGGAAATTATGTCACTGGGATTATCCTCGGTGCTCACATAGCGAAATTTAGCCGTAAGAACTAAGTTATGTATCTCATTAGTGCGATTGGAGACAGAAACAGGTAACACCTTCTGGCTGTGTACCCAAGAAAGTGCTATTTGACTGTCGCTCCAGACATAGACGTCATTAATCTGTAGTATGTCTATATAAGCATCCAGTGTAAACTTTATTAGACGAGCAGACAGAAGCAATGCAGTAAGTTCTAATTTAGGAAGTGTAATGTCTTTAATAGGGGCTACTTTGGCCTTTGCTATAGCCAGTTTCGCTTCACTACCATTGCATAAGTATATGGCAGTACCGTACGCACTATTACTGGCATCAGCAAAGGCATGTAGATCTATCTGTTGACCACTTATAACCTGACGTTAAAGTTGAACCTTGCAACATGTGGAAAGGTCCGACTGAATTAACCGCCAAGTATCTTGTAGCTCAGTCGGGAGTGGCGTGTCCCAATCTAGTTTTAGCCGCCACAGCTGCTGTAAAAACATACGAGCACGAATAGTTTCAGGCAGCAAATAGCCTAGGGGATCAAACAACCTCGCAGACATACTTAAGCAGTTTCGCTTAGTCATAATCTCACTGTCGCATGGTGTGTGACAGAAGGATATACAATCAGTGGTAGTGTCCCATTTGTAGCCTAAAAACTTCACCGCACTATTCTCAGTAGCTACATCGTCAGAAGCAAATTGACTTTTCAAAAGATCACTATTAGTGGCCCATTCTCTCAAGTATAAATGAGCCTTGGCAAATATATCGTGGATCTCCCAACATCTTTTGAGCCATAAATCTTCATCGTCTCCAGTGCCATGAAGATTGTCCACATAGATCCCCTGCATGATCTCATTCTTGAAGTCAGGATATAGTCCAGCCTACTCAAGATGACGCAAGATAGTAGCGTTGAGAAGGAACTGGGAACAGGTGCTCCGAATAAGACGACTCTGAATCTGTAGACCAGATACTCTGAATCTAGATCCATTGGGTCCCGTGGCCATACAAATCTGGTTGAATCCCTGTCTTCACTATGGAGTTGAAGCATCAGGAAGGCCTTCTCAATATCGGCGGTCCATGCAAATTGATGACATCTGAAGCATAATATAATTTGCGTGAGATCAGAGACCAGGGATGGACCCGTGTACAGACAATCATTCAGGCAATAAGAGCGATCACTGGATTTAGCTGAGCAGTCATACACGATACGAACAGGAGTGGTGGAACTGTCCTTTTTTATCCCATGGTGAGCAAGGTAATGAATGTTCTCCCGATACTCACCGGGATCTACTCTTTCAACAAAGGCACGTTGTACCTGCTCGTTAAGTACTGCCGCATAAGTCTCGCAATAATTTCGATCCTTGACAAACTGCTTCTGAAGGCCCCGCAACCTACCAAGCGCTAGATTGAAGTTTGTAGGTAATTTACTCTTATTGTCATTCCAAGGGAGCTTTACCACATATTGACCCCTGCCAGAATCATACGTTACAGTCTCTCCGTACGAGATCAACGCTAGCTTGGACTCCCGATCAAGTTGATGTGGGTCAATTCCAATATTATCTAAGTCCCATAGCTTATCTATATCAGTGCATGGATTATCAGGAACAGTAGACCTAACGTATTTGTCTATGGGGCTTACTGCTACTTTAAGGACCGTAACTACCTCCACCTTTGTGTCTTGAGATGAAGTTGCATAGGATCCGGAAATGGCATACCCTTGTATTGTGGGGAGCAATATCACCTTATCTATCCGCCGATATCCAGGGTGAACCAGGTCGTAGTAATAATCAGCTCCGACCAGTAGCTTAATTCCATTGTTAGCAGAGAGTTGATCATCAGCCAGTTTAAAACCCTTGCTTCTGAGATATTTCAATTGTGGTTGAATCTCTGATGCCACATAGAAACTGGGAAGTTTGTCGACCACAACAGCCTTGATGGGACATACCTTCCTTCTATATACATAGGAAATCTCCACTATCTATATCATAGTCACTGGAATCTACTTCACCAGTGAAACCATGGAGACGCAAATTCTCTTGACCCTTGCTGGTACACTTGAGCTGGGGCAATGATGACCGCAGAACGAATGACCTCTGTGAGCACTGATCGAGTAAGGTACGCGTCATTATATGCTTATTATTACTCTCCACTACTGGCAGCATCATAGTAGGAAGCATTTGACATTCTCTAGAAGCAATGGACATAGCAGATACTTTATTACCCTCGCTTTTATCTTTATCATGTGGCTCTTTGGTGGTTCTCCCCTTTCCTTTGCCGTCGTGACGATCAGACTGGGTACAAAGGGAAAACCAATGTTTCCCTTTGCAATACTTACAGGGTTTGATGAAGGAATTGGTACAAGTACTGTTGAAGTGGTCTCTTGCCAGACAGCTGGTACATAAATGAAGCGATTTAGCCTTGCCAATTCTCTGTGTAGCCTTAGGATACTTAGGACATTGGTACCATAGATGACCGTGTACACTACACAACTTACAACCTGATGATATCGTCCTCTTCTGTTTAGAAGTCTGTACCGGGAAAGCTGCAGTGGATTGCGACATCACCACTTGTCGATATTGACCAGTACTCTCCATGTTGAAGGCTTCAGTCTGGAATATCTGCACCAACGCTTCTAAATCAAGTGGAGTGTCGCTTAGTTGCCGTCGAACTATTTCCTTAAGGAGAGAGGGTACCTTGTTCAGGATGTTTACACTGTAGATTTCCTCCTTCGTGATGGCCATCGTCTCAATTGGGTGGAGGAGGCTCTCAAAAGAGGCATAGTACTCCTTTAACTCGGTCACATCATACGATTGAGGATCTAGAGCGAAGAATTTTGTTATTAACGCTGTCTTTATTACTTCCTCTCGCCCATAAGCTCTTTTCAAGAGCTCCAATGCAGACTCATAGCTTGTAGCTTCTAGCTTGAACCCCTCTATTCGCTTCAATGCCTCCCCTTTCAAGTGTCCACGGAGATACGTAAACCTTTGCATGGATGTAAGTGTCTTATTCCGATGAACGGAACACTCAAATATATCCCAAAATCCAGTCCAGGTAGGCCTAGTTGGATTCCCGGAAAAGGTAGGCAAAGTAAGCTTCGGAAGGTTAAAACCAGTTGATTTTAGAGTACCGGTATCCTTAACAGGGTGTGATTCTTGAGTTGAAGCTAATCTGGCTAAGGCTGTATTAACATCTTCAATATACTCCAGATCTGCTGACATTTCTTCTTCCACATCTTCAGGACTTGACAACAAACCATATACCTGCTGAGCATAACTATCAAAAGTGGCTAGCGATTTAGTTACAGTAGCTTTCTTGGCCTTTATCTGATCAGCCGATACACTGTCTATAAATTCGTCAAGATATCTTAAGCACTTATTCAAGCTTCCCTTCATCCCTCCCTTCAAAATCTTAAGTTTCTCTAAATCTGTCATCGTTAAGCTCTAAATGTAGACTATTAACTCTCTAAACTACAAACCAAACTAGTTACACAAATTAATTTAAATTATGTGGCAATAGCATTGCCACTCCCAATTTGGAAACGGTCATAACTAGCTGCAGTAGGATGATTTAATTGAGCCTTGATAGACAAATAGCAGAAACAAAACTAGAGCTAGAGAAAGAAGGGTAGATGACAAGAACTGACTAGTAATAAGACTATTTAGATTATATTAGGCCCAGCCCAGCTGCCCATGCTACAATCATGAGGTCTGACTATCGACTGTCAATCGCTTAGGAATCAACGGGGACCGAACCTCATGACCATAATTAGGCCTATAAGTAACTATGCTAAGGAATTTAATTAAAATTAGTCACATGAAAACCCTCCCCTCCAGCAAAAAATTAAATTAGTCTCACAATAACCAAACACTAAATACACCAAGAAACTACCAACAGTGTCATCAAAACAACCACAGATACTTTGTAGGCCTAACTAAAAACCGTGAGAAATGGTAGCAAACTGAGACACTCTCACACACATACCTAGCCTAGCAAACCCCTAAACAAAGTAAGCAGCACTATGTCGAAAACATTGGGAAACTAGTTCCCCCAAAACAACAGTGATGCGGCGCCACCGAAAAAACACGGGGATAGCCAGGCAACAACAAAAATGCAAGGGCAATCTGCCCAACTCCTAGCGCGGCAGCCATTTGTAACAGGAGCGGAAGTAAACAAAACACTAAAATGGCAATATAAAGATGACCAGAGGTTCGAAGGACCATTTATTTGTAGGGAATTAAGATAGATAGGTTAAATTGCTTAATTACTGGTACATGAAATCATCCCAACAAATAGTTAAATAAGAATTACCAATATGGAGAATTCAATGGGTGGAATCCGGTCCTCTTACACACGGCTAATTCATATGCAGGACATGTAGGAATGTTCACATAATACAATATCGATACACAATGAACTTAGCTGAGAGGACTGGTGATGTAGGACTGTAGAGATGAATTAATAGTGGTAGCACATGGTGAACTATAGGTTGAGTCCGAGCCGGGGAGAGATGTTGGCTGTATGGTTGATTTGAAGAGACTAACTGCCGGCGTCCTATTGCTTCGCGAAGTTACATAATGACTGCCGGCTCATAATAATTATAACCTATGATTTGGTTTCATGATACATCAAGAGCTGATGTATATATGTATGCATTACAGTTAATATTTAACCTACACTTAATAAACTACAGTACATAAAGAACTAGCCGAAATCGTACTTGCTATACAATACCGCCAAATTCAAATGCCCAATTGGACTCAAAACTGTCGGGATCATCACACACTATTCCCGACAGGCATGGTCGTATCCTTGGGTAAATTTGATTACTTGTCTCACCTTTACTATATTCCCTGTCTATCTATGTTCGTCCGTCCTTTCTGCCCTTCCCTCCTCGTACAGAACCACAACTCACGCAGGTTGGGCCAAGCCCCGACGCCTTCATCTCCTACTATAATTAATTTCCTCACCCCCTACTACTTCTTCTGTCCCAAGTTTAGTATTTGAGGCATGGGGGTGATCAAAATTATTACTTGTCTCACCTTTACTACATTCCCTGTCTGTTCTGGGACCTCACTCCATGGCATGGTACAGTTAAAAACACATCTCTCAAGTGGCGCTCCCACCCAATCTCCTTTCTTTTCCAACTACCATGATGGGTCTGTGACTGGGATACAGAGGGCCGTTCATACACTGTGGAAGAGCCATATTATGCACCAAAGGAGAATGTTAACAAGCCTGCCTTCGTTCCCATCCACCTCCACTATCCGAAAGCATGCACTCACATAGCCCTCCTTCACACCACACCACAAGCCATCCACAGCCAGAACCAGGTGGTGGAAGAAAAGGACGAGTATAGCAGAGTGTACTGTCTAGCATTGAGGTGGTGAAAGGCGACGAAGGAGAAGAAAGGGACAAGACAAACAGAAATAATGTTTATAAAGGACCTTGCAAGGCCTGCAAGTTTTACTGAGAAAGACTAGGTGTTTGACTAAAAGTACCGGGTCACCCCCTTTTAAAATTGATGTGCCTTACTGGGCAAGATATAATAAAATATATTCTTAGATGAATACTATCTTTCAATTGGTTATTAAAGTGAAAGCTATTAGTTAGTACTAGTGTTACCAATTGTTAGCCAGATAAGCTGTAGTTAAATGTGTATGGTGATTTCCTAAGAATTTTTGAGAGTTTAACTTAGGTTATAAAATAATTGACTGTTTAAATAGACTAGGTATATCAAGGAGCAAAGAAATCTGACTCGGAGTAAAGAATTAGGGCATTACAGTAAAGATACCGGCAAATTATGCGGGTTCGTAATCAGAGTTGTGTTCAGACTAATTTAGCTTAAGCAATAGTTAGGAGACAAATATAAAGACCTGTTCATTTGGAAACTAATGTTAACAAAGGAAAATGCATTATTATAATAATATTACATATAACCTCGTCGATGCATGCTATTGATTGCGTGTGTTATCTATTTATGAAGGAATAATAACGTACATTATCCAGTGCAAAGTTTTCCTTTTTAGTTCATAGTTATTGGGCCTTGAAACCGAAGTCGAGTTAAGTCAATCTTTGAATAGCTCCTACGCAGATAAAGAGTAATGGGAATTGACAGTTCCAAAGGACAAGTTTATACTGTGTAATCATAGATATTCAACCTCTTCTAGTTTGAACTTATTTCGACCTGGACCAAGAACAATTAACTATATGGAATATGAATTGCCTTTTCAGTTCATTAAATCAAATATAACTGTATGACCAACTGTCAGATTATTTTTATCCTATTAGTATCATGCATTTCTTAATATATACTACAATAATATTATTATTGTTATTCAGTCACTTGTCTCCCAGGCAGAGTCAGGTGGGATGGGTGTGGGTCGGGTGTATGTGGGAGACCATGATGACTGGGATGCTGCTGAGAAGACTTGGGAATGGTATGGTCAACTGCCTCACCCACTCTTCACCCTGGACACATATACTGGACACCTTGCCATGGCAGCTACCGCACCTGATGGCACGTGGGTTATTACATGATACTGGATGATATGTTTGTCCGTCATTTTACCGTTAGCTGAAGTGTAGGCCTAGTCTAAGGATTAGTTATATATTAATTAGCTTGCTAAGTTCTTTCCAGAGTAATTAGGTTACATCACAATTCACCGGGTGGATGGAACTCGTCAGCCTTGGTTGGCAACCTGTCTAGGGGAGTAAACCTGATACAAATCCGTACTGCTTACCAAAGGGTAAGGCAGGTTAGTGGATGGATTAGCCGAACACCACTGTAGACAAATAGTGCTAACAAGATACACAGAGGGCCTCGGAGTCGGACGGATCCCAAATTGAGTGGTCAATCCTGTAAGTCCTTCACTAAACTGGCTCGGGTTGTCCCTCTCACAGGGAATAGGTCCGCTTGGGGGCATTCTGTGTATGGCCACCCTCGTAAGGGGAGTAAGGCGTCCGGCAATAGATAGATAGATAGATAGACAATTTACCTAGTCTATTTTACTTTCTAAAATCCCTAGATGGTCATTCTTTATGAATTACCTTAATGACCAAATTTAATATATATTATTCCTCAGTGCATCATGCAAAGAATGAACTGTACAATGACAAATTACCATTAAGTTTTCCAACTGCTTCTCCTAGTGCAACCTTTTTTATTAACGATTAATGACTGACATCATGAATAAATATAGATTTGAAATATGATTCACTACTTGCAGAACATAACATGCTACAAACCTGTATACTAAGCACCTACCATCCGCTTAAACTTATTTTCCTGCAGGTACCACCTCCAATTCTGGGTAAGCGACATCAAACACGAGCAATCGAAAGTCCTGGCTAACGTAACCATCTATGTGAGCAGTCTGAGTGAGGATGTCGTCCTGTGGGCCGTTCCTGTCATTGTCACTTCACATACACCACAAAACCTCATCAAACGTTACCTGGTGAGGACCTTTAATAGTGGGATGGAGAGTGAAGCTGTTGCAATGTCCTGTTATTATTGGTGTCCTGAATGCAGAAGTTAATGGATAATCCTGATGAAATCACGCCAATTAAAAGGAAAACACATTAATCAGACGATTTAACAGGCAAAAATATGTAGCAGCAGTAAAAGGGTGACTTGTGCATATCTGAAGACTATCAGCATACAGAGGGCTTAATAAAAGTAAAATTATTTCACATGTTCATTTTGAGACCATGACAGTACATGTTTTCCTATGTGTATGGAGAAAAGCTTCCCGAAAATTGAAAGAGAGATAGAGAGCTAAAATCAAAATGCATTAGTGTTTAATGTTTGAATACACAGACCTTGCAGGAGCCTAAGTGTTTGGATGAGGGAAACACAGATTGAGGGAGATTGTTCCAGAATTTACACGTTGAGTAGAAGACTGGGAAAATTGGTTCATTCTTGGGTTAGTTGGATAGAATAGGGATGGGAATGCATTGAAAGGCGGTTGCCATATACGCTCCATAAGGGAGGAGGTATACACTGAGAAAGGCCTGACGAACATTGATTATTGTAATTGTGGTAAAAGAGTAAGCGATGCAACACTGCAACCTGTAGAGCGATATTGTACCTTCTCTCCATAAGGGAGGAGGTATACACTGAGAAAGGTCTGAAGAACATTGATTATTGTAATAGTTGTAGGAGAGTGAGAGAGATGTAACATTGTGGCATGTAGAGAGAGATTGTTGAGAATTTGTAAGAGGTGAGCGGATGAGACAAAATGCTTTGGACCCTTCGAGAAATGCAGTATCGGTGGAACCTCCACAAACATGCAATTAGTACTCGATTCATATAGCAATGAGCTGAATATTTATGGAGTAATGACATGAAGACTTTTTCAGAACAGTATCTTTAAACTTGATACCTCAACTTAAAACAAAATGGTAATGGATTGTCCAATACCACCATTTATGCTATCACGGTTGAGGCACGTCTGGATTCTGACCCCAAAGTTCTGTCCCAAGTTCCTCAGGGTCGAAGATGTAATTTGCTGGATGTAGCGATAGTTGGCCATTTTCACTTTGATCTGGACAAGTACAGTGGAATTGTCAGCGTACACTGAACCCTTTGGCAGCCACCTACAGCATGAAGTCAAGCAAGCTAAGGTTAGGGTTGTGGGGTGACCACTCGTGGATGATGCTGAGGGGTATGGAGCAGGTGAAGAGCATGTGCAGACAGGCAATAGTGTTCATTGCAGTGTGAGTGAGGACCCATTCTGTATGAACCTGGTCATACAGAGAGCCTATAGTGAAGGTTGTAATTGGGGCAAAATGGAATTGCCTGATGACCTAAGCTTTCTGGCGGTGGGGGGCTACCATTTCCTTTTTGTAAGCTGACAACTTCGCACTTGCTCAACTCATTCTAAATAATGGCCAACTACGTCCAGCAAGTCACACCTGCAGCCCTGAGGAAGATGGGCCAGAACTTTGGGGTCATAAGCAATGTATGCCTCAATCGTATTGGCAAAAATGGGGAGTTTTGATGTACCTCCCAAACTACCAAATAGGAAAACCTACTATTTGGTAATGGTCTTGGAAAATCCAACGTCAAGGCTATTAACCTAATTGCAGTGGTGACGTCATAAATGACTGCAATGTCGTCACCCCAACCGCAGTCAAATAAGAAAACGTCTAGAGTCTACTCCTTAACTTACTCTAGGAGACATAGTAGGCCTACACTAACCAAGACCACCACCGAAGGTGAAAAAAGCATGGAAGAGAAGAAAAGGGAATTTACCTCAGTTATAGCTGAAAGCCCATACCGTCTTCTGTCATAATGTTGACAACTGGTCGAACCTAAGCGCATGCGTCCATTTGCCGGTATCATATACCACGTAGACAGAGGAGCGAGGATGAGCAGGGGTTCAGCTTGTGGGAGGGTACTGTGTACATTGGATTTTCCAAGACTACCAAATAGTAGGTTGTTGTTGTTGTTGTTATTCCCCAAGCTGCCTGGCCGAACAGCTCCAAGGCCCCGAGCAAGACCAAGGCCATAACCGAGCGCCCCCACAGAACCCTCCCTGCCGACCACAATAAAGCCTGGGTGACCGAAGCCACTCCATGGCGGGGAGCTGAGAAGGGTGCAGAAACGCGCAGGAAACCAAAGCCCCACCCAGGGCCCTGTGCCCCTCAGCAATTATGAAGAGTAAGTTGAGGGGCAAAGGAATAATGTGACGCTTTGGCTTCCAATCTTGGTAGATTGGGAGGTCAATCCACGGAAGAGACGACGTCACTTGAGATCTAGAAAATATATAAGTAAAAGGAACAGTCAGAGAAAGCAATGGGTATGGCAGAGATCGCTCAGTTCTCATTCTGATATACCAGCCCATCACCACCCAAATAGTAGGTTTTCCTATTTGGCAGTTTGGGAGATACGTCAAACCTCCCAATTTGTTAGTAGTCTTGGCAAATGCAATGTCAAGGCTGCGTAACAAATTGGAGGCAGACATCCAAGCCCATAACAACCAAATACCAATGCACAAAATTATAGATGACAAAGAAACACAAAATAAACAAGAGAGGTAAATAAAAAGAGTGAAACACTGAGGAGTAGTTCAAAAAGAGCAGATTTTACAGTGTGACTCGTCATTCACAGCATTGGAGAATCTACAACACTACTACTGTACAAAGTTCCATTTCTTCTGAAGTGCAGATATTTACAGCAACCCAACATATTATATACATGGGAAAAGTAGGTCACATGGGACATATATACAGAATATATGAATATCCCCAAGCTTGTGACCACAGTGTCCGTAACACGTACCAAAATCCCAAATGAAAACAAGTAAAAATAAAGAGTGACTAGGGGGGAGCCCAGTGACTCAGCCAGGGCACCAAGAGAGGAGACTCCCAAGAGAAACCACCAGCCCGGCGGATTAGACGAAGGACATGGAGAGGGAGGAGACGAAGGATGTGACCGATGACCACAAACCCACAGAGGCAATGTCAGGCAACGATCGACTATGCAGTTATCGCAAGGAGGCAGCAAAGGAACGAAGAACATGTGCAGAACCCCCACAAGTAATTATACCGGCACGAAGTACCCAACACAGGTGGCGTCCAATCTGCACCCTTGACAAACTCCCACCAGTCCTCGGTAACAACCACACGGCCGGCTCTGAAGCCGGCACCACAGACTCCATTTATGTGTGCCATCATACACCGGGCACAACACAAGGCGACATATTGGCCACGTT
This sequence comes from Paralithodes platypus, assembly GCA_032716605.1. Taxonomy (NCBI): domain Eukaryota; kingdom Metazoa; phylum Arthropoda; class Malacostraca; order Decapoda; family Lithodidae; genus Paralithodes; species Paralithodes platypus. Next base: position 14,563,588 of record CM064539.1, read on the forward strand.
GAAAAACCAGGATGGGAAGAGGCGTGAAAATGACCAATGATGGGGAAAACCGCATGCAATTCTGTGACTGCGACAAGGCAGCCAGTCCCGACACCCCACCACCAGGAACCAGCGCCACGAAGAACAAAGGACACTCGAGCAACTGCACCGGCGTCATGTCCTGCGTGTATGTCCGTGATGCCAGAAGGTCCAGAGCCCAGTCCAGATACCACAGCGGAGGGAACTGGCGCGGCGGCGGTCGCATCCGGAAGGAAACCAGCTCCTTCAGTAGAACGACCAGTCCAGTCAGAGACTCCAAAACCTCCCGTACGGCAGACAGGTGGTAGCGGATAGAGCGAACCTCGAAGTGAATGGCGCGGAAAAGGTGAAGCAAGTAGCGGTGAAACAAGAGTAGGCGAATGAAGTGTCTGGCCAGTGTCCCGTATCCATGTCATAAATTACATCCAGTGAGACATGTACTACTACCATGTAGACACCGTCCAGGAACGTTTAAGGAAGTCTGTGAGGTCCTGTCCATGGACTGGGAGCCACCAAGCCCTGTGAACAGCCACGACACGAATGCCAACGAAGGCAGGGGCACCAGAATCCGGCACCATTGCTGCAGGCGGGCGTACCAAGCCTGTACTGGCCACAAGGGCGCGAACAACCAGACCCTGCCACGGAATTGCCACAGCGTCGCGAGGACTGTGCACAGCAAGAGTGCGTCTGGCGGCTGAATAATGAAGAGCGAAGGTCACCTTGTTCCAGTCTTCCGCTAATGCAATCAGATCCACTGCCAGAGTGCAAGGCTGGAGGGATAGGGACTGAGGCAAGGTGAACAGTGTGACTTCGACGAGGCGAACAAGGCGATTCCTGGAATGCCCCAGGAAGCCACCAGGTCGCTGAAGAAAATATGCGGCAGCGTCCACTCTACCAGAACGGTCCATCCTCATGACAGGTCAACCACCCAGAGAGCGGCAGTCTCGGGCAGATAGGAAGCGCGCAGGGAAATGCAGCGCCGGCCAGTCCGCCAGGCAGACCAACGTCTCTGTGTTCCCCAACAGAGTACGTGACCTGGAGGACCCCTGCTTGCGGAGATAATGGACCTCCGGCTGAATGTCCATTCCGAAAGCCACAACTTGCCCTCAGGAAGAACAACGGCACCAAAAGGTCGAGAGCATCGATGTGAAGGGGCGTGTGTCCTGACCACCAGCCCTAATGTTGATGCCCCATGGACGAATGGGAATCCCAAGCCACCACGCACGACGTATCTGTGAACACCCAGATCGTCGGCGGTGGAGCAATCCTGGGCACGGCTGCTGAGAACCTGCCCCGAGCAACCCAGTGACCCAAGGGACAGTGTACGAAGTGCGGGACCGGCCACATCCGGGGGGTGGGGGGACGGAAAAGCCTCGTCACCCAGCAGAATTAGGTGGCATAGCCAGAGCCTCCCAAAGGGAACAGCTAGTGCGGCCAAATTCAGCGAACCCACCAATGAGTGGCAAACTGACCCCATGAGGGGGGCTGAGGGCAACACTGCAAAGAGCCCTCTGCGAAGGTTCGCAGCGACGACCTGACCCAGGGTCACAGAAGCGCCGATCAAGTGACAGTCGAGGCCCACCCACGTCAATACGTGGGACGGTATCAGACACGACCTGGGAATATGTGTCGGAAATATACACTATTAGGATCCAGCTCACTGAGAATCCCTCACCTTCGATATATCAGTTAATATAGAGCTTGGAGAATTTTCCGAATAACATTAAACATTAATATCCATGTTAGAATATAAGGAATACAAACATAAATAATTGAATCAACACTTACTTGTTTACTAAATATAATGTTGATAACGGTACTGGTATTGCAGTATTATAGGACTATACCTGGTTGCTACATTTGGCGAATCAAGGACTAAACCCATTTCTGTAATTTATATAAAGCCTTGTATAATATACGTAAATTTAAATTATAGTGTTAACAATATTGGCATATATAACTACACAATATAAATGAATACAAATATGCAGAATTTACCTTTGTATATTAGATATTGTGCTGCTTAACGATACAGCATAATTAATAGTATTTAAGTTGTACTGACCAGTTATTCTCCCTCACTTAACCCCCAATTGGCCAACCGAGAAGAAAAGAATGAAGTTATACTTAGCTGAGAGACTCCGTTAATTTTATATGAGGTGGATAAGTCACTGAGGTGCGGCGACATGTGCCCTTTACACCGTCTAGTTTAACACTGATTTTATATTGTATATATCTTAGTTCTCGTTGAGTTTGACTTAAATACGAAACGGTTGCTGTGTCAAACTTTATTCGATACTAAGTTATACTTCTTAGTTCTAAGTTGTACATGGTTATATTCAAGTGTTGATTTGATTATTTGAAGCTTCAACAGCTCGATTAAAGATATTATAGTATTATATTATATTAGATATATTATTTTATTATATCCTTACTTAACTTATGGTTCATATTTATTTATATCTCCACACTCGTCATAATATATGTATAACGAAGTATAGAATCATATTTCCATATACGTCCATACATATTTTCAGGCATCAATGGTCCTGAAGCTTTGATTGAAGAGAACTTGATAATATGAACTCGTACTCGAGACTAAATAGAAGAAACGAATACATAGGGAAAAAAGGGGAATGATTTTCTCTCCTTTTATTAGGAGTAGCATTTTATAAACCTTAAACCTAATAATCTTTATATAAGTTTACCTTCGAAAATTAATATAAGAAACAATTCGAAGGATTTTGACTTAAAGCTACCCTTCACCAACTGTTGTTATAATTCGACAACATGGATCAGGAACCTCAGTTTCGGAATGAGGTGGTCGACTGGGAGCGTGTCCAGTGTGCACTGTGTTTGGGAGTCGGAGACTAACAGTCAACCATTCAGGTAAAACAGGAGCTGGATACCGTCTCACAGGAGAGGATCCAGAGCCTGCTTCACCAGCGTCGTGAAGACCCGCGGCGCGATGGCGAAGAAGCGGTGGAACCGAGGACGGATTGGAATGTGCCAATATGCATCCATCAGTTCCAATGACACCACCGACGACAGAGGCTGCAGCGCCAGTCGTACCAGATGTATCGGCAGCATCCGAAACCGCGTGCTCACGACATAATTATCGTGGGCTGACAGAACCAGCACCAGTCGCATCGCTTCGCAGTCAGTCTACGGTACCAGGAAACACACGAGAGAGGAAAACCCTGTGGTCGAGTTGCACCATTGGAACCACCCTCCGCTCATGTATTGACGCGATCATGGCAGCCACGTGCTGAGAGACAGGAAGGTGATGGGGATAAGACCTGAGAGGAGGCCTGGACCCCCATCTCCATGTTAGACCCCTCCTGGTAACCGTGTGGCCCCACGTCCCTCGTGGCTAGCGACGGGCTCAAGGGTGAAAAAATCAGAGGGACCTTCCGCGATGAGGTAATCTATCCTGTCAGAGAAGCGAGGAGAGAGAGGAGGAGACTGACCTGGAGAGCCAACACGTGCTTAGACATGGAGGCCCCTCGGAAAGGCCCTGAGTGCCAGAAGAACCCTACCACTCCCCCCCCCACCCCCTCGACGAAAAAAGGACGTGTCTCCCACCACTTGCCCAGCAAGAGTCTAACCATGATGAAGCACGAACAGAGGGAAAGGGCTGAATGGCATCGCTCTAGCAGGGCCGAGCGGACGAAGGAAGATAAGGGCGAGATGGAACCCCGGTCCAGACCGTACCCTTCCCCTTCCCACAGTGTGTCCTGCCAACCCCACCCCTAGGTGCACTGCGATGAGGCCCGTCCAATTGGGCGGACTTCATATTGCCCGCCCGCGACGCGGCACGTCAGACGGTGCCGGAAGTAGGGGTAGCCGACAAGGAGGCGTACGGATCCCAGGCACTCGGAGCAAACACCCTGTTGTATGTAGAGCAGTCCCAGACGTGTAGCCAACAGGGCGTCGCTTCAGAACTTCGACCGGACGATGTGGTGAAGGCGAGTAGCATCGCATAGCACCACCGTCAGCACGGGGATGAAGCACACAGCGAGCCGGAGCTAAATCCGCCGGCGAAAGGTACACAGAGGCACGACCTCGACAAGATGGAGGGGGTGAATAGAGGGCAGCAGATGGCCAACGACAGAGGTCATCAAGACCACCACCTGCTGCCTCAAGGCAAAACCCGCGCCGAGAGCTGCCCCCTCGGGGAGATTGAAGAAGGAGTACAAAGGAAATTAAGCAACAACAATTCTAGTGACCACTCTAGGCTGCTTGTCCTCCAAAACACTGAGAATCAAGTGTCCAAACAGTGGTTTAGAGTGGGTAAGGGAAAATTGGAAAGGAAACCACTGCTCTGGAACAAATGTCCGTGGCAGGACTAGGAAGTTAGTAGGGGACAGATGGGTTAGTAACATAACACAGTTATAATGTTCTTTCGTATATCTGGGAAAAAGAGAGAAACGTCTTAGCAATATATAATGCAATAATCCTTTGATTAATCTGAGGGGGGAATACAATCAAGTTATTCATTTACAAACACAGTCAGTCGCAGGTTTGATGCAATATAATTGTCTAGGCGAAGTTTAAAAGAATCAATGGTGCTGCAGTCTATAACGTCTTGTGGAAGCCCATCCCACAAGTTGACAACTCGATTGAAGAAGAAATTCTTAGATTCATGAGAGTTAAAAGATTTACCAATAATGTTCCAACCGTTTCCCCGCGTGTAATTAGACTGGTCAATAGTGAAGTACTTACTACAGTTCATATTGTCAATGTCTTTGATGATTTTGAACACTTGAATTAAGTCGCCTCCTACTCTGCGCTAGGCTAAAGGAAATAGATTTAATTCTCCAAGACGCTCCTCGTATGGTTTGTTCTTTAGGCTAGGTATAATTTTGGTAACTCTATGTTGAACTAGTTCTAGCTTGTCTATACCTTTTTGGTAATAAGGGCACCAGGACTGAATGCAGTATTCCAGAAGAGGGTGGACTAAGGAATTGTAAAGTGTTAGGATAACTTCTTTGGATTTATGCTCAAATGACCTGCCTATAAAGCAAATTATTTTGGTTGCCTTCTTCACAACTTCTGAACATTGTTGACTCGGTTTTAGATTATTATGTTCCCTCCACCAACCGAATTTACTCCTAAACTCAATTAATGAAATCAACAAATACGTGTGGCAGTCCAGGGATTCGAACCTAGGATGCTCACACCGATATTCAGTGCATTTATCCATTGCGCACGAAGACAGTTAAAGAATGGTGGACAAGCCTATGATTTATTATGCAGTTTCGAATCCTGCATATCAATCTAAGCATGTACACACATTCCAACTGTGCTATCATAGGCTATGGATAGATGTATGGAAGGAGAAATTAATGGGGCCTTAACCCTAAGGAAGGCCTCTCTATAAACTACCCCTGACCCTGAATGAATTATTATTTTCCCTCCACCAACCGACTTTACTCCTAAACTTAATTAATGAAATCAACAAATACATTACTCGATATTGTTACTCCCAGATCAGTTTCTCTGTGTACACTCATAAGCTGAGTGCCATTCATCGAATACTTTGCTTTCTCATTCCGGTATCCGATATGTAGTACTTTACATTAATCCGCATTGAAACTCATTTGCCAAATTTAGGCCAAACATGACAACTTATCTAGATTGTGTTGCATATTGTCATCTTGTTCTCTTGAGAGTACGCTACTTGTATTTTTTGTATCGTCAGCATACTTTGAGATTGTACAGGTGAGACCCTCATCTATGTCGATGATGTAAATTAGAAAGAGACTTGGTCCTAGTACCAATCCCTGGGGTACCCCGCTAGTCCATTTAGATGTCTTACCGTTTATGACTACTCTTTGCTTTCTGTCACTGAGCCAATTTTCTATCCATTTTAATACACCATCTTGTATTCCATGCGCTTTTAATTTTAGCAGTAAACGTTTGAGGGGAACTTTGTCAAAGGTCTTTTGAAAATCAAGGTATATAATATCTACAGCTTTACTCTCATCGTAGAGGTTGAGCATATCGTGGAAGAAGTCTAAGAGGTTTGTTAAGCAGGAACGTTTGTTATGAAAGCCGTGTTGAGTATCTTTAAGTATGTTATTTTCCTCTAAGTGATTTACGAGTCTGTCTCTTATGAGTGTTTCTAGCATTTTACATACAACTGAGGTTAAGCTAATTGGACGATAGTTACTGGGTAGGAATTTGCTGCCTTTTTTTTAAACCGGTGTTATGTTGGCTAGCTTCCACTGATCAGGCATAGTTCCAGACTGCAAGGATTTATTGAATAGCAATGTCAGTGGTTTGGAGAGCTCATCCTTAGCTTCCTTTAGAACTCTAGATGAGATTGTATCAGGTCCGGGCGATTTATTTACCTGGAGTTTATCTAAACATTTCAATACCTCTCTCTCTCTGTAATGGTGATATTGGTTAGAACATCAGAATTATCTATCTGAATCGGCGATGCTGTAGGAATATCACTGAGGTCTTCTGTAGTAAGAGCTGATGCAAAGAAAGTATTGAGGACATTACTCATTTGTACCTCGCCTTTGGTGTATGCCCCATTTTCATCGACTTGCGGTCCAACAGTAAACTAGAAGTAACTACTTTCATTTTTCTGATATAACTATAGAATTCTTTCGGGTTTGTTTTACTTTTATTCGCAACATGTAACTCCAGGGTCTTTTTACTTTGCTTAATTAACTTTTTGGCTTTGCATCGTAGCTCTACAAATTTCAAACGTTCTTTGTCATTTTGTGAGGATTTTAATCTATCATTAGCAAACATTATAGCAAGCAAACAGTCTGAAATATCTTTATTCCACCATTTGGGCTTATTATGGCCTGTACGCTGTATTTTCGATGGTATGCAGTCTTGCACTGCTTTTAGGTAAGTGTTTGCGAAACAATTCCCAAGATGTACTTATGTCGTTATTGTTAATTAGAAAGCTCCAGTCAGTTTCTTTAAACATTGCTCTAAGTTTACGAAAGTTTGCTTTCTTGAAATTAGGGACTTTCTCGACGCAGCTATTTGGTTCGTTATTAGTAAACTTTAAACTGAAAATTATCATACGATGGTCGCTGTTACTAAATTCATCACCGACATTCAAATTCTCTATCAATTCGTCTTTTGTTGAAAGTACAAGATCAAGGACGTTATTTCCACGGGTTAAAGATCTAACAAATTGATATAGGGAACACTTGCAAGTTTTCATACAGGTCTTGTACAGAGTGTGAAGTAATACTATCCCCCCCACTTGGTCACAGGCAAATTGAAGTCGCCAAAAATGACGGTGTCTTCCGAGTTACTTACGTCTGCAATTTGCTCATAAATTTCTCGTTCAGTTTGCACTGATTGAGCTGGAGGTCTGTATATTAATGCAAGTATTATTTTTGTACCTTTATTATTCTTTATTAGCACAAAGGATGTGTCGATGTTAACTATCTATATATCTATTGCCTGATGCCATGATCCCCGAAGGGGTGGCCAAGCCAAGTAAAACGCCACCCCCAATTTTATTTATTTGTCTTTTCTCAAACATTACATAACTGGGAAGTGAATACTCTGCTATAAAGTCTCTGTCTTCTGTATTGAGCCAAGATTCTGTTATGCCAATAATATCCTAATTTTCTGTAAACACTAGTTTTTCTAAATCTGAAAATGTATTGCGTATGCTAAGAGCGTTTTGGATTTAGAATTCACGGAACGCTCTTTAATCAAATTCTTGGTTCTGGTGTGATCTAGATTTATGTGTCTGTCTGACCTCGGTCCTCGATCCTCGTCCCTGGTGGTCCTCGGTCCTCGCTGTCCTCGATCATCGTCGGTGGTCCTCAGTCCTCGATCCTTGTCCCTGGTGGTCCTCGGGCTTCGCTGTCCTTGATCCTAGATACTGGTGGTCCTTCGTTGGCTCTCTTTTTTTCCGAAAATCCTTTACTGCGTCGTGAAGCAGGCGGCCAAATCCTGCTGCTCCCACCTGGTTCAGATGGACTCCATCCGCTCCAAACAGATGATCTTCATGGTAGAATACATCCCAGGTATTGATGAATCCAACGTTTTCCTCCCTGCAGAAGTCAGCCAGTCGACGATTTACGCTAGTGGCTATGTTGAAGAATCGGCTCTTCTCACCGATCCTGGGGATGATCCCTGATATGATGACTCTGCGTGACTTTTCCTTATACGTCTGAATCAGCTTCCGGTACTTCAGCATGAGGTCCTCTGATCGGGTCCACTGCACGTCATTAGATCCGACATAAATGACGTACATTGCGTATAAGGGGGCTAACTTTGAAGCTTCGTTGACTGCAGCTGTAACGTCGTCCACACCGCCACCTGGGAAACAGAAGCGCTTCCTGCTCCTGGGTGCTCTGGCGCAGAACTCTGTAAGTTGTCCACGAACCATGAACTCTCCTACTAGCCGAATTTCTTCTATTTCTTCTTCGTCGTCTATGTCCTCAAGAATCTGGTAATGGTTCTGGCACATGGTTTCGGTGATGATCTTCCTTGTGATGGGGCGAACGTAGTTTCTCACGACGCCGAAGTCGTCCTGAGGAAGAGCAGCTTCATTATTTGAATTTTTCTGACGTGGTGCATGTACTGAAGCGGGTACCGCTATATCAGGCGTTGGTCTGTTGGAAGCTGCCGCAGTGGTGGTAATTGTTTCATTTGATGATACTCCTACATTGAGCATTGTAAGGGAGTAGAGACAGCGCAGAGCTCGAGCCCGGGGGTACAGACCCAGGACCAGAACACGCTATGCAGACTACCGACAGGTACAAGAGGTAGGAAGAGGCCGAGAGGAAGAGGAAGCAAGACAGCGATGTTGACGGGCCGGGAAGCAAACACCAGGCCATCAAAGGGAGCAGGTGAGCGATTACAACAGTAAGAGCAGGCACACCGTCCTCTCGCGGTCCCGTCCCCTAGGAGGACAGTCTTGACAAGACCGAGAGGGACTGAACACCCAGTAGGATGTCCAGGCGGCCGAAGTTAGACCAGAGCAGGGGCCTATGGGCAGACGGAGGCCTGGGCCACACCGAGAAGAACTGATGGCCCGCCTTGCTCAGGGAGGCCTACACCACCACATCTACCACCGGACCTTCACCTCAGATCATCCTGAACAGCAGGTAGTCACAAAGATGTACAGACCAGCCAGAAGTAAGAGGTCTCACCATGGCCTGCAGGGCACCAGAACCCGAGGGGGAGGCTACCAGGTCAAGGAGTGTGGTGAAGGCGAGTGGAGGATGCGCCCTTTCCAGAGGGGACCGGCCGGGGGGATGCACGCCTGTGCGGTGTAAGCAGAGGAAGAGACAGCAGAAGCCGCACCGAGATGGAGAAAGCACAGAAAGAGACAGCAACACCGTTGATTCCTTCAAAGTTCGCTATGACAAGCACCTTGCGCTAAGTCCAAGGTTAACTTTATTGTAAATAAAGAAAAGATGTCCTTAATTGTGCTTTGTCATCAAAAGCGTTCCCCCTTGCTGCCATAGAGGTATTTCCTTTGTTGAAATACTGTTGGACACTAGAAACAGCAGCATTTTGTAGGGCAAGTAACCTTGAGGGGTCTCAAGATCTGTTTTAGCCTGTTTTCCTTTCTACTCCTGAAAATGTCCAAGTAATCCAGGAAGGAAGCATGTAGAAGAACAAGGCGGCATGCAAACTGAGGTTCTGAACTCACCAAACCGGCAACTCTGAATGGCAACGATGAAAAGCAGGCAGAAGCATTAAGAGAACCTGCAAAGACGGAAAAAGTGTTAAACACAACTCTACAGGGTCTATATCACAGTAAGACTGTGAAAACCAAGATGGAGAAGGTGTGTTATTATGTTCCCTCCACCAACCGACTTTACTCCTAAACTCAGTGGTGATGGGCTACGTGGATTGACCTCCCAATCTACCAAGATTGGAAGCCAAAGCGTCAAGCTTGGGGAACAACAACAACAACAACAACTCCTAAACTCAATTAATGAAATCAACAAATACATGTGGCAGTCCAGGGATTCGAACCTAGGATGCTCAAACCGAAATCCAGTGCATTTATCAATTGCACTACGAAGACAGTTAAATGGTGGACAAGCCAACGATTTATTATGCAGTTTCAAATCCTGCATATCAATCTAAGCATGTACACACTTTCCAACTGCGCATATCATAGGCTATGGATAGATGAATGGAAGGAGTAATTAATGGGGCCTTAACCCTAAGGAAGGCCTCTCTATAAACTACCCCTGAACCTAAATTAATTATTATGTTCCCTCCACCAACCGACTTTACTCCTAAACTCAATTAATGAAATCAACAAATAAATGTGGCAGTCCAGGGATTCAAACCTAGGATGCTCACACCGAAATTCAGTGTAAGACACAAACCTCATATCTCACATGCAATGTATCAGTAAGTCAAGGAAATAGTCAGTGAAGAAGACCGCAAAAATGCGGATGCAGACAGCATTGGCCAGAATAAGCAAGCCACTCCCGCAGAATTGCCGATTGCGTCGTGTCTGTGGCAACACCAAATCAACCTGCATTTTCGCGGGACCGAGCCAGACAGTACCCGCAAAATTGCGGAGCCGAAACGAGCATCTGAAGCGATACCGAATCGACCCCGCAAAATTGCGGGACCGGGCGAGCCAGGTACGCGCCGAAAAAGCGAATCGAGCGTCAGGCGACAGCAAAACAGGCCGCAAAAATGGGTATCTCCTAGCTTCTGCAAGGGCCCACAAGCTGAGCAGTGTCTTCCAAGAAACAAACGCCCAACTCAACCTGGCCTAGGGAATTGGAGAGCAAGGAAGACACACCAGGACCAGGGCAGAGTAAGCTCATCCCCCAGGAACCACCCATCCTTCAAAAGATCGAGTATAGCCCAGTAAGAGACAGGTGCAGGGAGGGTGGTGGCGCAACAGGGAACCCCTAGAGGCATCCCTGAACAGTGCGGGAACAAGGATGATTGCCCACCAAGATCGTGCACCGTAACTCAGTGAACGACGTGAAGGGGAGGCCACAAACTGGGAGACACCATGACGACACTGCGGGGACCGCCGCCCCCCACTCGCCAGCCGCCAAACCAAGTCCAAGTTAGGGTGAAGGCGAAGAGGACAGTAAAAAATCGTCTACAGCAGCGTTGTAAAGTCACAAGATCAAGGTGGAAGAAAGATGGAGGTGAAATGTGTAAAAACAAACCAACACAATTTAATGAACATTGGTGAGAAAATGGGAGGCACAGAGCTGTTTGCAGTGAAAGTGTCGGTGGCTAAAAAAACCTTGTGTGACGAATCATACAACGCCATGCCCATGACCCACTCGAGAGGATCAAAAGGGGCGACTCGGGAAAAAACCCTAGATATATAGACCAACACAAACACTACAAAGCTAGCAATGCTGCCTCAAGCGATTTCTAAATGTTACCCCTAAAAGTAAACACCTAGGCTATGAAATTTATGAAAAACTCTAGCCTAGACCTAAATGAAAAAACAAACTAGCCTACCAAGATGAAGGTGGTGAAAAGTAATGGGGTAAAAACAAACCAGCAAAAGATCACTTGTGAGAAAAAGGGTGGCACATAGCTGTTTGAAGTGAAAATGTCGGTGGCAAAAAAAACATTGTGTGCGCGAAGCACACAACGCCAGGCCCCTGAACCACACGAGAGGATCGAAAGGGGCGACTTGGGAAAAAACGCTAGATGGTAAATAGACCTACACAAACGCTACAAAGCTAGCAATGCTGCCTCAGGCAATTTCTGAATTTTACCTCAAAACGTAAACACCTAGGCTAAGAAAAATATGAAAAACTCATCTGGGCATAAGCTAGACCTATATGAGAAAACAAACTAGGCTACCAATAAGATAAAACCATGCTCAGAACTAACGGAAAAGAAAACAAAATGAAAAAAATCGAAAAATCTATATCGGCGGGAGGGGGGAGCCAGGCGACCCCCGACACCTTCGGTACCTACTTACATACGCGACCTCCGCATGACACATTCTGGAGCCCATTTTACATGTGCCTTAATCCATGCATCATCTTTCTAACATAACAGATGGCCAAAGAAGCCAAAAAAGTACGGCGACAGGGTGGATTGAAGAACACAGGGCGACAGGGTGGATTGAAGAACACAGGGCATAAATGTCTGAATCCTGTGAAAGCGCGAGTGAAAGTGGGAAATGGACGCATGCATTTAGGTTCGACCAGATGTCAACATTATTACAGAAGACGGTATGAGCTTTCAGCTGTAACTCAGGTAAATTCCCTTTTCTTCTCTTCTATGCTTTTTTCACCTTTGGTGGTGGTCTTGGTTAGTGTACAACGTCTCCTAGAGTAAGTTAAGGAGTAGACTTTAGGCTTTTCTTATTTGACCGCAGTTGGGGTTACAACTTCGCAGTAATTTATGACTAGTCGCCACTGCAATTAGGTTAATAGCCTTGACGTTGGATTTGCCAAGACTACTAACAAAACGTTTTTTTGGGACAATTAACTTCACAGTTACTGTTCTGAAAATGGCATCATGTCATATTATCTTTAAATATTCAGTTCAATGCTATACGTATGATAAATCTCTCATATTAAAAATGTGAAATCCTTTTAATTCTTTAAAGCACTCTGTATAGTGCTACATTTTCAAATTACATGTTTTGTCATCTAGGTTGTCAGCGAATTATTGAATTTGGTGTACGCACTTGTCTCGTTTGTGGAGGATCTCTGGTTTGCCACCTGGCAGGAGTGCCTAAGGTTTATTGACCTATAGGTGTGGCTTTCCATACCCTTAGCTGTTCCGACCGGAGAGCTAACCCGGGACCCTCCATGCACAAGCAACAAGTCAAGTGCAGTACCGCTTAGCCACACTGGCAGACATTAGAGGTGCTGTAGACCAGTGTCGATTGTACACATGTATATTATGCTTGCACCTGATCAACATGGGCGAGATGATTACACTGGTTACAGACTACATTCACATTCACAGCCACTCCAACAGTACAGTAACATTAAACATGCACTTCACACAATACATACAACCTTAACAAGCCGGACCTAACCACTGTGGTAATGTACAGAGGCTGACATTGTCCCATTGGGGATAGGCCAATCCTGCAGTGGAACATATATGGCTGACAACAAGAACAACAACAACACATACATACACATTTAGAATTTTAAACAACAATGAAATACAATAAACCTTGATTGGGCAACATCTTTAAGTAAATGTGGGAATACAGGAATTGGCAGCATGTGTAGGAGTGAATTACAGTAGGAGGTGGATATGTCAGGACTTCCCCAACAAGTTCAGTAAAGCAATCATCATTGTAATAGTGATGCTTTGTATATGGGATAATTCAATATTAAGCATAGAAAATTACAAATAATTACAGTTATTTTCCAGTACCTAACAAATCTGAACTTACAACTGGGTAGGACGCAATGAAAGCAAAGGACGAACTAAAGTAAATATACATATAAAGTTACTACCAAGTCAATAAAAAACAACGAGCATCCCAAATACTTTCAGAGATCAACCATATATATTCTGTATTCGTTTTGAAATGCAAGAACCACTGGCTAGTTGGTTGGTGGAACAAACATAATAAAGGTAGCTCTGACCTTATTCTCCCTTATGATAATATAAATGCCCATGATGTCTCTCATAGCTTAACTAGAGATGCTCTTTTGGTGGCCAATACGTTAATGTATCGTTTAATCATGAAACAAATTACTAGATTAATAACTAGTTATGAGAACTAACTACATTCAATGCAACGATCTAGAATTATTTAAGAGAAGTGAACGTAAGATAGCCTGACTTGACAAATCGTAATTAACATTCATTAATATCTAAAAACAAATGATCGGTGTTTTTAAGTAATTGTTTGATTTTAGGGAATCGATATGTTTTGCATTATCAAGGACATTGGGGTTTGTAATTTGATGATTAATGTTAAGAACGGGGTGTTACGTATCACATCCATAATTTGATATTCAAAAACATATTATAAATTACGCAGGTTACTTTTTGGTTATTGCAGGTGCAGAGAAGTGTGAGGAGCAGGCTTGATGTCTTGGTGGAGGCGGTGGAAGATGCAACGGGAATGGAAATTGTGGTGGTCAGCCTACAAGAAAGGGCTAGGGATCATACCTCTAGGCTGTGGCTGTCTTCACGACCACCCATGCCTCTTGACCAGTTGTTACTCCTCCACAGACACCAGGTACTAAATCCTAGAGTAAATACCTGTTCACACACATGACTTGTTCATCACGACCTTAGCTGTCTTTGGCCGACTTTACAGATTTTTGGGTCGGGACCAAATGAAGAAGACCTTGCAGCACCATGATGGTTGGCACCCTTGCACCCGATATTGCCTCAACCTTGCCCCTGCCGCTGGGCGGCCCTGGGCCACTACAAATGAACGTGGGAAGATTTTGCAATGTCCCTGCATATGTCCTCAAAGTGTGTTTGACCCGTCATTTCCCCAACCTACCCCCGACACACACGTTTATTCCACGTTTAAGAGTCAATATTAACAAAACCAAGGTTATGCATTGTAGATTGAGACGAGGCAATGTGGAAAAGAGCGGCGCATACCCATGTGCAGTGTGTGGAAAGAGAGTGGGCGTTAACTCAATTTAATGTAGCATCTGTCGATGTTGGGTACACCATGAGAGTAAGCACTGTAGTACAATAAAGGGACCCCTGCAGAAGGATAAGTCAGAAATAGTGAAATTTGAGTGCGTAGTGTGCAAAGGCGAGCTTGTGTTAAGTGATGATCCTGTGGCTGTGAATTTTGGAAATGAGTCTTTGGAGCTGGTGAACAAGTTTTGTTACCTAGGAGACACCTTCTCTGCCGGTGGTGGGGCCGAGGCTGCCACTGTTGCTAGAATTAGGTGTGGCTGGGGGAACTTCAGAGAACGGATGCCAACCCTGACCATGAAAATAATGCCTCTCCCCCTGAAGGGAAAGGTGTATGCCTCATGTGTTAGAAGTGCAATGACGTATGCTTTAGAAACATGGGCCGTTAAAGTAGAGGATGTCAACAGAATGGAGCGTAATGAGATGAGAATGGTGAGATGGATGTGTGGGGCCAGGCTACAGGATAGAATGACAAATGTTGAGCTGAGGAGACGTTTAGGTATAAAGAGTATTAGCGAGGTGATGCGTACAAGTAGACTGGGATGGTATGGACATGTGGAGAGAATGGATGAACAAAATTGGGTGAAAAAATGCAGGTCTGTAACTGTGGAGGGAGCTGCACCAAGGGGTGGACCGAGGAAGATCTGGGATTGGACTATACGTGCCGATCTCAAATCGAAGAACTTGACAAGTGAAGCAGCCCTTAACAGGGTTGCCTGGAACGCCGCCATTATGACAAGAGACTGAAACTGCATTTATGTGTGGAACACTTAGTCTTAAAATGGTATGTATACTGTATATGTATATCCCCCGGCTGATCCAGGGGCGTCCCGTGCGCATCCCCACTCATTCACGCATTTGCACACCTCCAGCATGACCCCCCGCCCCTCTCTCTCCACTTGGACCTCTTGCCATCTTTATAGTTGTACGGCTGCCTAGTGATGGCGGTGACCCAGGGTGGACCGTTCCAACTTTTTTGGACACATTAAAAAAACACGGGGGTGTCCACGCCTTGACGAGTCCTTTCCATGACTCGATTGACCTTGCCCTGACCTTGCAGGACTTTGCACCAGACTTTATAAAACACACAGTCATTTTCAAGCCTGAAAGGGTTGGGTCGCTAGTGTGTTAAGTGTGCATGTATACACACACACACACACACACACACACACACACACATATATATATATATATATATATATATATATATATATATATATATATATATATATATGCAAGATTTAATATTAAGTGTCTTAAGAGATATCGAAATAATAAATCTATTTATTGTGCTTTTTGTTTATTGGACATTATCTGTTATTGGCAGATATCAGAAGAGTCAGGGGTGACTGTGGATGAAGTAGGGGTAGGAGTTTGCTTGCAGCCACAGCGCCAAGGATGGGTGGACGGTTCCAGTTTCTGGCTGGTAGATGCAAACACTACTGCAGTTGTAACACCACGCCTTCTCATAGCTAATGACGGGTGTAGCTGTCGCTTCCGAGAACCTCAATTGCTGCGGCAACAAAAACATCATGAAGAGAAGAATATTGGCAGCATGATGAGTGAAGAGCCTAGTGTGGCGGCTGTGACCAGTCCATCTGCCTGCCAGCCTAACCCCTGTCTTAATGGCGGGCACTGCATCGCTAAGCCTAGAGGACCGAGGTAGCTCAGCCTTTATCACCCTCTGTGTTTGCATATTGATTAGAACTGTTTATATTATATAGATTAGGTAATATACTGTATACTGTATTTCACAAGCAAGCACTCACATGTATCCCAAGATGAACAAGAAACCACACAATTCATTATGCTGAATGTTGGTATGAAAAGATATATTATGTTATCTATCATAAGTATCATATAATTCAGACTCAAACAATCATGCACATACCGTAATGATCGTGGCTTCTCTCACCAGCTGTGTGTGTCCGTTTGGCACTGGTGGATCCATATGTAAGCAGTTCAGTCGTAACTTTGGTGGGTCAGGGTGGGCCTGGTTATCCCCGGTGCCCACCTGTCCCCATGTTCATCTCTCTCTGGAGTTCCGTGCCCTTTGTTCCTCCTGCCTTATCCTATACGCTGGACCAGAATCTTCCCCCGCCTTTGATAACACACCTTCATCATCATCTACATTTATCCAGGTAAGTAAATAGAATCGTTTCATTAGAGACGACACATACTGTAATTTATTCAAGCTGCTTATTATATTTATATTTTCAATTTGAATATGAGCTTTCAAAGTCATAGAGTAAAAAGCAATTTAATCCATAAGCGAAATGGAAACTTTGTTAGCATATACTTCTACCTGATAAATTGCTCAAATCAATATGCATCTCTCAAATTCTAGGACTGTAGAGTTTAGAAATAATAATATGTCGTTTATGCTCAATGTGTTCCTTGATTCCACAAGAATATATAGGCATGAATAATTAACAGTTGGTGGTCAGGTCCTCTCCTGTATTATAGATTGAACCATTACCCACCTGTGAATTCACTATATATTTTCCAAACCCTATATTTTATAAACTATCGTAAACATCGTTTGACCATCAGCTGAAATATATATATTATACATTGTTTTCTATGTGTATGAAAGAGACAAATGGCAGAATGCTTGTAACGAGTGTGTCCCCCAAAGCTAAAAGAGTGACAGAGCCAAATTCAAGGTACGTT
The DNA here is from genome assembly GCA_032716605.1 of Paralithodes platypus. Taxonomy (NCBI): domain Eukaryota; kingdom Metazoa; phylum Arthropoda; class Malacostraca; order Decapoda; family Lithodidae; genus Paralithodes; species Paralithodes platypus. The sequence continues at coordinate 14,580,871 of CM064539.1, forward strand.
GGAGTCAAAATGTCTGGCAGAAGAAGTTTAAAACAGTCTAAGTCATAGGATGAAGGAAAGCTTGATTGAGGGAGACAGTTCCAGAGTTCACTTGTTGAGTAGAAGAAAGACAGAAAATTTGAAAACAATCTGGTTGGAGAGCTTGACAGAATAGGAGTGGGACTGTGTTGAAAGATGGGTGCCTCGCACTCGCCGCAAGGGAAGGGGTATGCACTGAGAGAGCACTGAAGAACATTAATTGTTGTAATAGTAATAGAATAGTGAAAGAGATGCAGCATTGCGGCGTGTAGAAAGAGATTGTATGAGACTAATAAGAGGAAGTGAGTTGATGAGGGGGGAATTCTTTTGATTCTAGTCGTTCTAGAAGCGCGCATGGGTGGAGCTTCCCCACACATGTGGACAATACTTAGTACAGAGGCACACAGTGCCCCGATACAGAGCAAGAAGCTGTGTGGGGGTGAAGAAGCCACGGAGACGGTTGAGCACACTTAACTTCTGGGAAGCTGTTTTAGCAAGAGTGGTAATATGATCTCTCCAAGAACAGTTGGATGAATATGATACACCTAGAATATTGAGAGAAGATGAAGGGCCCAGTTGTTTATCGTTGAAGAATAGTTGATAGTCTCGTGAAAGATTGTGATGGAGAGATAGAGCGAGAAACTGGGTCTTGGAGGCGTTGAAAGTAATAAGATTTTCTCTGCCCCAATCAGATATAATTGATAGATCGGAAGATCGCTCTATGGCTTCACCACATATGTTTTGGAGTGCTTCTATGCTGGGTTGATGTGACAAACTAGTTGAATAGTGTAAGGTAGAGTCGTCAGCATATGATTGGATATGACTAGAGGTACAGTTGAGTAGATCATTAATTAATATCAGAAAGAGAATTGGAGACAGGGCAGAACCCAGAGGAACACCGGAGTTGATAGGTAGAGGAAGTGAGCGATGACCGTCCACAACTGCAGCTATGGAGCGGTCTGAAAGGAAATTTGAGACAAAGGCACAGATAGAGGGATAGAAACCGAAGGAGGGTAGTTTGGAAATTAGAGATTTGTGCCACACTATCGACAAACTGATATGCTGAAAAATAATATTAACACTCAAGTTTGATGTAGAAAATCTAAGATATTCACATTCTCCTATTTATATAAAAAGTATACACGGAGGCTCACTAAGTTCACAGAATGTTCTTGATTACCTTTTTATTATAAATTGCCTACACTGAAGTAAGCCTAATATAAATCAAAGGAAATCGAGTAATGCTAAGAAAATAATTATAATCGTCTTAGTGTTCTTGAGATGGTAATGCATGTATGTATTTTATATACTAGCATCATAGACCAGCCTTCAATGTTCATGTTTTAGACTCTAGAGAGCGATAACAGATTGTAAATCTTAAATAAGGTATTTATTTGGTATTTCTAGGAGGATGTATTAAGTGTGGAATTGGTTGAGGGTCTAATACAAGTGATGTTGGACCTTGGAGGAAGTCCAGCGTTACTGACACAGAGAGAGGCAGTAGGAAGTACAGCAGCACACAACGACCACACGTTACCACCAGCCTCCACCTCTGCTACATCACTGTCCCTGGCTGATGGACAATGGCACACGCTTGATATTATATGGGGACAACATGTAAGCAACTTTATTATAAACCTTTAATTTCTTTAATCCATCCATTTTACATTTTATATGCTTTACAGAAACAGGTCAGTGATTCAATGAAATGTTGTGATCGACCTTGTTTTCTTCTTGTATTTTTGTGTACTTCAGAATATTTCAAAGCACCAAGAAAAACACGACTAGCACATTTTTAGCGAAGACATGGTATTCATAAAATGCTTCAATGTAAATTTAGGAGCGTTTATTGACACTTTAGTATAGTAATTTAAATAGTAACAGAGGACTGTTTTCTTCGAAAAAGTATCGTTGACTTTTAATTCGTGTAGTTCCTTTCTGCTTCAGTTATATATATATATATATATATATATATATATATATATATATATATATATATATATATATATATATATATATATATATATAATTTTCTGCAATCTCAATCTTATGGGCAGTAGCTCAGATGTCCTTTGGGCCATAGTACAACTGTTTGCAACTTTTGATAGACATAAATGAGGAATATAATACCAGTGGTTATTAATAAATTCACAGAGACATGTACTATACAACCGTATCACTATAGTTTGTCATTCCTACAAAATAGTGTGACATATGTGCAAACTAAAGAACAACAACACCACCAAATATATAGACATACAACATCAAGGACAATCATACACCATATATCAACAAATGTCATATATATTTAATCAATTGAAATCCATAAAAATAATGATGCCTTTGTGGTTGTATTACTGGAGGGTACAGTATGACACTAAAGTAAACTAAATATGCATAGTAATGTCACCAAACGGTACCTGTACCATTTATGGAGGTACAGTTATTTATACATACTGTGTCAATATGGACATCCCACCATCTTCCATTACATAAAGTAGTATAATTGAATTGTATTTGGCAACTGTACCGTCTGTGGATCGAGGACATATGAGTACAAAAATCCAGATTCATTGTTTTACTATGAGATTCCATATTATCAATTTGTCATACTAATGCTATACATTGTTATTAATGTATTTTCCGTTTTGACGCATGTATTGCGTGACATTGTCATTAGGAATGTACTTTGTCCAACTATTGTGAACTTTGTCCCACATATTGTTATACTGATGTAGTATTTTATCAATATTTTTCGATCAATCTTCAAATGTTTTGGAGTTATGAACTTTTTCGTAACTAACTGAAAATCTGTCATATTATAGTGCAAAAGTTTTCCTCAAATATGTTTATGGTCAATGATTCGACACCGGAACACATTTGTATAGGCGCGTTTACGGATGCGGAGAGTGTGTTCAAGTCAAATAGTTTATATTTTGTATTATTATTATTATTATTATTATTATTATTATTATTATTATTATTATTATTTTGTTTTTATTTTGTTTTACGAAGCACAGCTCCTTATTAATACCATCCAAAAGCATACAGTTGCTCAACGAAGCCTTCCATGATCACTAGTTAAGAATGGTAATTATTTTTAATTACATTGATTGGCCCTGGCAACATTTTGAATGGTCACAATGGCGCATACCTACAGTGCATTCCTTCGACATATATCGACAGGCCCCGCCCACTTCCCCAACCGTTATCATACGGCTGGCATGACTGTGCGAGGTACGGCTGTCCAACAGGGTTACCAAATCAGCACAAAAATATGATTTAATCTGTTTGCAGAAGTAACTAGAAGAATACAAACTAGTAAATTCCTACCTAATATTGCTAGAATATTACTCCAATATTGATAACATGTGCTAAATGATTCGGAGTATAGCCAGCATTCTTATTGCTAGTTGTAAAATGTTGCCGCTAGATCAAGTCAATATTTATTTATCATTTTAAATTATTAAATATGGCCTACAAATCCATCTACCTTTCTACATCAACGAGTGAGAAAGAAATGTTAAGACTGGAGCCTGTCTTTAACAGCTCCATTCCCTTGTTCAAGTAAATACTTTTTGATCTAGCGGTAAGGTAGCTACATTGGCAACGCTTCTCTCTCAAGGTTTCAACTGTCACTGCGCTGCTATTCAAACATCAGTTCAGTTCCCTCCTGTGACCTGTCTTCTGAAGGGGGAAGATGGCGTCTCCTGCCCATACCCCTGGCAGACCTGCTGGTTCTCCCCGACTTGTCAGTCAAGCCAGGAATATTGTCTTGAATGTATTCATGTATTTTGATAAGGAGAAAACTGAGCCAGTTGATGTGGTGGTGAAGAAAACCTCTGAGGCAACGAAAGTTTCACAGCCATTAATTAATAAGATCAGAACTCAAGGCAGGAAGATTGAAGGAGTCTTTCATTCACCAGTTTACCAGCAACGGCTTTCACCCATACTTGGACCATTGACAACTTTGATCACTTTACAATATGAGAGAGAGAGAGGGAGGGAGGGAGAGGCATTACGGTTACGGTACCATACCCTATACACCCAAACGCAGTCGCTCGCAAAGCCTAGCTTAATAATTTTCTACCTCTGCTCTGCCCAAGTAGACGAGGTAACAATGGTAATGGAGTTTACTTATCTGTACTATGGTATATGGTAATATTGTATAGTAAAGAATAACTGCAAATATGCATGTATTAAAGCGCTTTTACATCGTATAATTAATTTTACATGGAGCTCTTATCAGCTCCGTGGTAAGGTGACAAGTGACTTGTCCGAGATTGCGGTATGATACGCTCTACTTCGTCTACGGCGCTGGTGGAAGTGGGCGGGGCCTATCGATATATGTCGAATGAATGCACTGGTGTAGCGTTCAATCAAACGAATCGGGCAGCAAATGTCAGACATGTGGGATTTGTGAGCATCCCTGTTGGACAAGAGAATAGCACTGGATCACACTGTAATATTGACCTTGACCACCCTTGATACCCTCTTAATAGGAGTGTTCAATCTGTAGACAAGCTTGCCAGATGTCACCAGATTCTCCAATTATTGTAATAAAATGTGAGCAAGACTAAAAAGGGTGTCAGTTTCTAAATTATTTGTCGATTTTTCCTGTAGTTAATAGTCTTATGACAAGCATTTTTAATCTCATATAGTCTTCATATATATTATAATAATCTCTTATATAGTTTAGCTCACTACTATATCGTATATTTAAAATAAGAGAGCAAGAACAAATATTGTGTTGTAAAATAAATCCATTACAAAATGGTAAATACTGGTTGCAAAAAATACATAGTATATGATATACCTTCTTTTGTATGCCAATGATATATTTATAATAGTGGTATCTAAATTAAGCAACGCTTTTATAATTAAATTGACATTTCATTCAGTTACTTATTTTTCTCTGAACAGGACTGCCGGACTTGCGAAGCAGCTCATTTTTTATAGAGGCTGTTGATTGGCTAATGGATAAGAGTATGAGTAGTAAATCAAAATATCTTTATTATTTCATATATAATTGTTAAATACTTTAATTACAAGCAATTTCAACAATTGAGTGATGTTCTAGAGTGATATCCGAACACTGTGGTATAAAATATGTCACATAAAATACACTATTAACGTAAATATTATAAAGTGAACACAAATAAAATAAAAAGGTATGAGAAAAATCGCTAAGCGAGAGAGTAGACTGCCTGACGAGAGAGCGGGGTTCTCGAGGTTATCAGCCAATCAGGGGCTGATATTCTAACTTACCACCACCATGTTGATTTTTTTTTTTTTTTTTTTTTTTTTTTTAAAGGTAGGGGGGGGGGGGGGGGGGAGAGAGGCACCTCAGAGTGGGTGGAGGGAAGAGAAAGTAGGAAAGATGAAATACAGTGGAAGAGAAAAGTTAGTGGGCCGTCCACCTTGCTGTTGTTGAGGGATGTTTTTTACTTTATTTTGTTTGTCTAATCATTCGTTTTTTTAAACTTTCATTCATGCTTTATTGTTGTACTTAAGTTACTAAAGTGCTGATAAGAATGATTTTAACTTAGGGATGTCTATGTCTGATCTGTTGAGTCTTGCTTTCAGTTTGTTTTTTCCTTCATCTGTGAGAGTTCGTTCCAAGTCTTCTTGATTAATATAATAATATGCTTTCCTCATAACGTCGGGATCTTGTTCAAAGACGTCACAGATGAATTCAATACTGCCCAGTGTTAGTTCTGCAAGCTCGATGGTGTCTTCTTCCGGTTGCGTCTCCTTGGCGATTTTTTTTATTGTCTCCGGGTTTGTCGGGAGGGGAAGGAGTGGTCCTGGGGATCTCTTTCTTGGCGATTTTGGCTTGGTGTTGGGGGAAGTTGGTGGTGATGATGATGCTCTGGCTTCCTCGGCTTCCATTTGTGTTTCGTCCTCTTCTTGGTGTTCTTCATGGATGTGAAGAGTTGGAGATTCCTGTAGTTCTGGAACTCGATCTTGTGTCTTGGGGGTCTTCTTCTTTGTTGACGCCCTTTTGATGTTTGCAGGGGTCGCGGAGAAGGCCTTCTGAGGTATGGTGATGGTGGGAAGATTGTTGTGTGACAACAGACAGGGGATTAGCTGGCAGAGTTGGTGTGTGTCTGGGCCAGCAATGGCTATGGCTGACTGAATACAGGCAAAGATCTTGGCCCTCAGTACTGCTTCCCCATCTGCTGTAGTTGTAGGTGGTGTCGACTCTGGTGGAACATTCCGTGGGGAGAAAGAGGAGCCCTTGACTGGAGCTCCTTCAGGGCCTGTGATGTTGGTAGCTTCACGTCCCTGTCTCCCTGTTTTGATGGTAAAAGTCACTGTTTCACCATTTCTTAGTGAGGCTTTCTTCTTGCTGTTGTTGTTGATAATGTTGGTGTGGTGGCAGAAGACATCCTCGTTACTCTTCGTAGTTATGAAGCCATAGCCTGCCTTATAATTATACCATTTGACAGTACCACAGGTAATATTGTTGGTGGCCATGGTAGTGTGGAGAGGCAGGTGGTGGGGCTTACTCTGGTGTTAGGAAGCCAGTGCATATGTTAAAAATACAGAGGCTTGTGATTGGCTAAGGCATGTGAGATGTAAGCCGAGGCTCAGTCAGTCTACAAATCTCGCTTACTTGTTGGCTTTAGCAATTTGTATTTCGCTTGTGTTCACTTTATAATATCTATGTTATTAATGTGTTATTTGTGATATATTTTAGCTCTCAGGGTTCATATATCACTTTAGATTATCACATTATCATTAAAATTGCTTACAAGTTTAGAGTTGCAATAATATATATGGAATAATGAAGCTATCATAACTTTATCAACACAATTCAATCAACAACCAATCAGCATCTTCTGTATACAATATTCTACTCTACAATGAAAAATAGAAATGTACTTTATAAAATATATATCCATTAGATGTATCTGTTAAACACCATAATGTAGGAAAAATGATTCTAAAATTATACTTGATGTTTTGAAATCACAACTAAAGAGATATAGTAAGTATTAGCAATGTTCACATTTTATTATTTTATTCGTGATAAATTAAAGAATCTGGTGACATCTGGCAAGTGTGTCCACAGATTGAACACTCCTAATGCATATTAAGCGACATCGAGGATAATGGATTCCATTAACCTTCTCCCTTCTCATTATGTTCTTCCAGAGATGGTATTCAAATTGGCACTTGAACATCTTAATTGTTCGTCATGGGTGGTTACAGGGGTTGCTCACCGTGAGAGCGACCTATGTATTGTGTGAAGCACTGGGTATCCGTGACAAACGCTCATTTCCATTTGATAATATATTTGTCTTTACCATATCTTCTTTCTTAAAAAACAAATATCTGCCCTCTTTCTGCGTGTCCTATATAGATTACTGATTATATGTCTGGCTTATTGTTATATTCATTTTCGTTTTATTTTATGTATTTATTTATATACTTTGCTTTTCAACAAGATGAGGAATTATTCATCTTCTAGGTTGGATGGGCCGTGCATATCTTTCCCTACCTGTACCTCTCATTCTGGATTTTTCTGGTGTACTTTATCTTAACATTATTATAATATATATATTCATGAAATCATCTCCTAATTAATTTGGCCTTAGTTACTTCGGTGACCCAGAGGTTAATGTTATTTATAACTTAATCTGCTGGTTCACGTACAGTCTCCGAAATGGGCAGTTGGCTTTAAAGACACAGAGATGATCGCCTCAACAAAACACAGCATACCATAGGCCCCCACCTCTTAAACCTTAATTCGATCCTTGTTTATACAGCCTACAATTCAGATCAAAATCAAAACCCCTGTGACAGCTTCACATCCTCTACTCTATTTTTCTCTCTTGATACAGGAGAAAATGTTCATCCACAAAAATGCACAGCGTGTGTACTTACATTTACGTTTCTCACAAATGGGGATAGCCAGAGTGAAACAAAAAGTTCAGTAGGACGGGACTTTTGAACATAAGTTTGTATTCCTTACACAGAGAGCAGACGTTATTGTGGACCGGTGTGCGGGAGAAGGTGGAGGACAGTGTCGGGTGATGGCAGCACTGACAGCCGGGGTGGGAGGACTCACAGTCATGGCGCCACTACAGGTAATAATAATTATAATCAAGTCAAGGTAATATGAGTTTGATTGGCCTAAATGTGTTTGATAGGCGTGATACTTACATTCGGAGACGGTATTTATATGCAACTGGAAAAATGTTAACAATTTAGATGGGTAATTGAAATGTCTATAAATAATGATTGCTAAACAAGCATACTTGAAAACATTTTTGTCTGACCACCATGTAAACTAGACTCGAGTAGTCATTAGCTGTAACTGTAGAAAAAGTTGCATCACACACACACGCACTCACATACATAATTACAGTATGTTGTAGACGTCCACAGGGAAAGAAGGAGTATATATATATATATATATATATATATATATATATATATATATATATATATATATATATATATATACAGTATATATATGAGGTTTGTGTAGCCAGGTAGGATATTTTCATTAAGTCGTACGAGGTTGAAGGAAATTGCTATTTCAACATTAACCCAGTGACTGCAGCCAGACTCTTAAGAAGTTCTACTGGACGAATGGAATGCACCCAGATTCTTAAGATCCAAGGCATAAATAAAAACCTTTCAAAACATCCCAGTGGCACTCAAAACAAAGCAATTTGTGATTAGGTGAGATAATTCCCCTCAATTACTTTCTACCACTCCTACACATGTGCCCCCCCCCTCCTTTTTCCCCCTCTTCAATTATCCAGTATTGTCCCTATTATTCCCGATATTTATCAGGTATTTTCGTGCAAGGACGGCTGGGAGAGAGGGATGAGGATGGAAGAGTGTATCTCCGACCCTCTAAGCCAGCCTGAGAGCTCCCTTTGTCTCTCAGTACCATGCGAGACAAAAGAGAGTGACGGTGTTTCTCTCTCGCCGGTCAAGGTCAGATTACGACCGTGGGGCTAAAATATACGATTTTCAAGAGCCAATTGCTGTTACCACTTGTTTTATTGCTTTCCAATGTTCATATGTTCATATTAAAATTAAAATAGGCGCATATGGATAAATATTAATTTTGTATACAGTTGTTGTTGTTGTTGTTCCCCAAGCTGCCTGGCCGAACAGCCCCAAGGCCCCGAGCAAGGCCAAGGCCATAACCGAGCGCCCCCACAGAACCCTACCTGCCGACCACAATAAAGCCTGGGTGACCGAAGCCACTCCATGGCGGGGAGCTAAGGAGGGTGCAGAAACGCCCGGGTATACAGTATATGTTAATTTGATGATTTTCGTCGGGAATGAAGCAAAATACCTTCGCATACCGGGCATTTTCAAATACCCCATCTGCGCAGCTTATGAGTTAATGTGTTTTTTATTTAATTTCTCAATTTGTCTAAAGTATATATATATGTATATATACTGTATATATTAAAAGTATATCTCACAAGTACACGTGAGCGTTGTATATAGAAATAATACTAATATATATATATTGCTGAATATCCACAGGGAAAGAAGGAATATAAACACGGCACTCCATGTATATTTTCTTTCCTTCCCTGTTGATATTCAGCATTATAAGTTCACGTGTTGCTGAGACTGTCTTGCATATTATACTGTATGTATATATATGTATATATAATTATATATATCCCCAAAAGGGGTAAGGGGGCCTTCATCCATGGTGGAGGGAAAAAAATATGCCCACACATCCTTTGGCGTGTCATATGAGGCGACAAATAAGGGCTATGGTGTTATAATTGTGTACTAACAGCTATTAATTTATAATGAAGCTATGCTATTGGCACTGTCTTGGTATGGCACAGCCGTGGCTGGTGAGAAGTGGATAGGTACCACAGGGGGATCTACTAGTCTTACCAGGGTGCAGTTTTGGCGCCACGCCAGAGTCCACCCCAGTTTTCACATGTGGGGCAATGCTGTGGCGCGACGTCATTACTATATAGTCCAAGTTGCCTAATGGCAACCCACTGGCAATGAATGTTAGCTCCCCAGTTCCGGATCTGGTGCCTTGGGGCCAGCCCGGACAAGAGGATCCCGAAGGTAGAGTGTACAGTGTCTCTCCATACTGGTACTCTACGTCTCCAGGAAGTTGCCCTTTCATTAGGTGTACAATACCAGTACAGCCGTAGTGCCGAGTACGCAAATGGAGTGCATCCCTGTGACTGGTTCTGGTGGGGTGCAACGGGGCCACTGAATCCTACCCCTGGTATCCTTTGGGTTTAATGTGCTGGAAAGGCCTCTGGGGCAGCCTGGAACTAGTGTCCTGGGGACAGTAATGTTTCCTTGTTAGCTCCTCTTACCGAATATGACTATCCAACAATGTATATACCACACACGTCTGATGTCCAAAAACCTCACAGCAGATAGATTTCATCCTCCCATACGTTCAGGCTTGCAAATGAGAATGTAGGTAGTATGAATGGTAGAGCAAATGGAGTTGTGGAAGTACTTGAATAAAGAAGAGTGGATGTGTGCTGAGCTCAGGAAACCCGATCGAAAGGGTGTAGTGCGATGTATAGTTGGAAAAGAGATGTATTACTGAAAGGGGAATGAATGTAGAATAGTGAAGGAAGGAGTGGGTGTCGTGGTATCCGAAGAGTGGGAGAAGAGTGTGATTGAAATAGAGTAAATGTGTATTCTTGAGTATGATCGGGGAACATATATAAAGCAACCATACATAATTATAAGGAGTAAAGAAAGCTGGATTATATGGTAACTTATAATATATAATAATACAACAGTTTAGACATATCCCTAACTGGTTATAGATGGAGTTAGTAGAGTTATAAACTCAATCCGGAGATTTAGACTAAAAGTGGTAATGTGGTTTTACCACCAATAAGCTTATAAGTGACTGTGTGTAAAGGGAGTCTTGTAGAGTTAATGAGATGGGTAAGACCAGGGAGTTTTATGGAATAGAACATCCCTTGCTTAGGTCTCTTGGTGAAGTGACAGAGCAACCTCCAAGCTTGTGAGAGGCAGGGGGTAGCTGTTTAGTTAGCAATTCTAGGTGGGTCGTGAGGGGGGTTTGTAGGGGTTAATTTGACATATCTGTGATATCTAGAGAGGTGAGATTGTTTACAGATAATGTTTACAAAATGTAAATATAAACAATCTAGATAATTATATATATGTGATCAGTTTAACTTAGAGATTATGAAGGTGTAATTAATTATAATTATGATTAACTACAGGGGTTAATCGATTTTTTTTTTTTTTTTTTTTTTCTTTTTTTTTTATTCCAACTTACTTCCTCTCGGGCATAGGCTGAGAGCCTTAACATTCACCGCTTTACAATGAACAGTGAAACCCGTGAGGTCTTGTTCCAGTGTAGGGAGTGAGACATGTGAAGCACGTAGAGTACAACGAGCACCTGCCATCTTGCCTTCACATGAGGCACGGTGCTCACTCATGGCCCGAAACGACCCCATCTCTGAAGCCACCTCGTTCCCGTGCTTCACTGTCTCACCCCCTACACTCGGACTCTCACACTTACACACACACAACGCCACCTGTTGAGCTTATAAGTGTGTTCTATATTTATGAGGTATGATATACTGTGTATATACATAATATTATATATAATTATCTTAGAGTGCTGATGGAACAGGAAGGAGTCAAATATGACAGTTAAATTGATAGGGAGTAATTAATAAGAACGGGCATACAATATGAGAGTGACTCTAGTTTACATGTATATATATATTTAAGTGTAATACACATGTTACAAATGGAAGATTGGTTGTATTGAAATTGAAAGTTAGTGAAATATTTATGAATGTGATATCGGCATATACCCCACAATTGGCTTGAACAGAGAGTGGAAAGAGGTCTTCTGGAACAACCTGATCAGTGTCGTTTCAGGCATCTCAGAGAATGATATTACAGTACTGGGTGGAGGCCTTAATGGGGCATGTGGGAGCATGTGCTAATGGTTACGAGGGCCATGGAGGAAAAGGGTTTGGAAGAAATCTATAAGGCGAATATATACTGGAGTCCTGTGTTGCATTCAACACGGTTGTATGTAACAGTTAGTTCAACTAAAAATTGAATTATGTGTGGGGGCACAAGCATCCTGATAGGTTATTCCTTGATGAACTGGAAAGACTCAAAATTATTTTGGGATGCAATGGTCATCCAGAGCGGATAATGTATATCCCAGCATAAGCTCCTAGTCTGTGACATGAGTTTAAAGCGAGATCCTGTGCACAAGAATGTAAAAAAGGAAATATTGGTTGTTGAATAAATCTGAATACAGGGATAGGTTTTGAAGTGAACTGGAAGGAATGAAAAGGAATAGGAACACTAAGGCAAATGATGTTGATAGCCAAAATAATTTACTTGAACGTAGCCTTCTTTTTGCCACTGACAAAAAGGATAGGTTGTTGTTGTTGTCGTTCCCTAAGTTGCCTGGCCAAACAGCCCCGAGTCCCTAAGGAAGGCCATGGCTACGGTTGGGCTTTCCCACAGGGTTCTCAAGGAGTGTAGATTATGTTGTTGGCATAAGTGATTGTGTGAAATGCAGTCTTCTGCGATGTGTTCAATGGTATGGGGTGCTGTGTTACATACCGGGTAGGTGTCATAGACGGAGTCATCCAGTCTCTTCTGATAGCTCAGAAGATCTGGATGGTGCCCACATCTCAACCTGGCCAGGTGGACTCTGTCCTTGCGATGAAGGGAGGATTAAGAAGGATGGATTTCGGGAGATCGTGCCTGCAGCTGCATTTTGTCTATGTGTGATACTGATTGGATGGAATGGCGAGAGATATGAATATGGATGTGCTTCTGGAAGCTGGTTTGGGGTGGGCAGGGAGGGAGAGATGACAGTATGTGTGTGTGATACCATGTGCTGGGTTTTGTTTTTTTATTTCTTGGTGTCTGTGGGTGTGTTGCATGAAGTGTACTGGGTGGTGTTAGTTTGTGGAGGCTACAACCAGGAATTGAGTGCCTCTCATGTCCAGATGGTCTTTGACTTTGAGGACTTTTGTTTCTTGATGTAGGTGATCTGTAGGTGTAGTAGCTGTGCAGCCTGTGATTTTTTTTTAGGGCTTTATTTTGAATAGTCTGCAAGGTCTTGTGATGTGTTTCAACTAGATTAGAAGCCCAGGCAGGGCTTGCATATTCCATCCCTGATCTTAAGTATTGTTTGTAAACTGTGGTGGTGGTGGTATCTTTGTTGTGTCCAAATTGTGTGTGGGCAAGTGACCTGAGGGCGTCAAGTCTGGGTTTCAGTTTATGTTTTATGTTCGTGGTATGTTGTTTAAATGTCAAAGTATCATATGTTACTCCTAGGATTTTGGGTGAGTGTGTATGTGTTAGGGGGGTGTTATTTATGGTGAGGTGCAGGGCGTATTTGTGTTTGGCTGTCCAGCTTGCAAGGAGGGTTGCGATGGATTTGGCTTGGGCCACCTTGCGTCTGTTTGTAGTGCACCAGTAATGTAATGTGTTGAGATAATGTTGAAGGAGAAGTGTTGCTCTGTCTGGGTTTTGGTGTTTGAATGTTGGTAATATGTCTTCTGCATAGGAAGCTATGTTTTTGTAGGGTGTGTTGGGTGTAGGTATATCATGCATGTACAGATTGAAGAGTGTGAGCGACAGGACGGATCCTTGCGGGACTCTATTTGTGAAGTTTCTGATGCTAGATGACTGACCGGCAAATGATACGTGTGCACATCTGCCTGCTAGGAAGTTGGCCAGCCTCCTTTTTATATTGTTGTACATGTTTGTGTCGTAGACTTCGTTTGTTAGGTTGAGGTGGGGGATGGCATCGAAGGCTTTACTAATGTCGAGTGTGGAAAGTAGTGATCTGTGTGGTGTTCTGGCTGAGTTGATGCCGTCAAAAGCTCTTTGTGTAAGGTCTGTAAGAAGACTGTTTGTGGAGTGCAGTGGCCTGAAGCCATGTTGTATTGGAGTTAGGGGTATAACCTGTGTGGTCAGTTGTAGTACAAGGCGTTCTAAGACTTTGATGGGGATGCAAAGGAGTGTGACGAGGGTAGTGTGGGGTTTTTGTTGGGTTTGGGAATGTAATGATGACACCATGCTTCCCAGATGTCTGGTATTGTGTTGTGTGAATAACTGTAGTTTGATATGTTGGTGAGTGCTTGTATGCCTTGTGTTCCTAAGTGTCTGAGGTGTATGTTGCTTATGCTGTCTGCACCACAGGCGGGTGAGTGCTTGAGATTGTTGATGATGTGCTTTGTCTGGTTGTTGGTGAAGGGTGCATAGTCAGGGTCTGTGGGGAATTGTCTCTTACGTCGGATGACACGTCAGTCGTTATTATGGTGGCTGACATGAGAGAAGTGATTAATGCGAGTGTTTGCTTGTTGTTTATATGAAGGAGTAGAGTCTGTTGTTGTGATTGCAGCATGTGATTGTGTTGTTTTGTTGTTAGAAAGTATGATGCTGTTTAGTGTTTTGTAGAGTTTTTTTAAGTCTGTTTTGTGATCAAGTATTTGGAGGTAGTTATTCCAATTTAGTGTTTGTTGTTCTGGTATTTAGTTATTAATCTGTGAGTTGAGTGCTTGGATTTGTTGTGTGATGTCCTGTGTGTGGGGTGCTGGGGAGTGTTTCAGTGTGTCACATTTTCTGATGAGGATTTGAATTTCTGGTGAGAAGTTGGGATCGTGTCTTTATCTGTTACTTCTTGGAATGTGTTTCAGTCAGTGTTTTGAATAGTTGTGTTGAATGTGTGGACAGCATTGTTGAGGTTAGTGATGGGTGCCACACCCATCACTAACTGTATGTTTCAAAGTGTTTTTCTGTCTCGTTTGTGAAAGCTTCCCAGTTGGCTCTTTTATAGTTGGTGTATGTGTATCTGTGGCTAGCTAGGGTGAGTCTGGTTGTGGTGATAATGGCTGGGAGGTGGTTGGAGCCTACCACCTTCCAGGATGTTGTATGGGCGAGTTCTGGGGAGCAAAAGGTGAAATCTGGAGATGATTGGTCGAAGAGGGCTTAGTAGAGAATATGGGTATGCTGATGGGTGTGGTTAAATGATAAAAAGGTTGTCTGATTGGCGTTGTTAGGCCAGCCCTATGTCTGTGTCAGGGTTGTCAACAAACCAGGCCGATGTCTTGGCATTGAAGTCACCACCCAGGATGATGTGTGGAGTGTTTGTGATTTATTGTAGTTGTGGTCTGTATTCGTTAGGTAATGTAGGGGATGTTTAGTGGGAGATGTATGTGTTTATGATGGTTATTTTGGATTTGTTGCCAGTGCATATTTTGATGGATTGTATTTTTGTTGTGTTATCATTTGAGGGGAGGAGGGATTTGGTATATGCACTGGTGTCTGTATAGGTTATTTCTTTGTGAACCAAGGTGATGAGTCTACCGTCGCCGCCGCCGACCCGGTCTTGTCTTATGGTGGTGAATTCATGAAATGTAGGTGTTTTTTGTATTGTGCAGAGTTTTCTTTCTTGTAAGATGGTAATGTGTATGTTGTGTTGTTTGATGAAATGTGAGAGTTCGAGCTGGCTTGGGCGGAGTACTGAAGAAGTGAATGGAATACAACTCATTCTGTCGAGTGGAATATGTCTCGACACCTTAAGTGGAATACGACTCAAGTGTACTGGAGAAGGGCTTCAGCTTCTTCTTTTTCCATCTCTCATCTGGATTCTGGACAGTGGCTGACTTGGGTGGCACGTACTAAGCAGAATGCAACTCTTTTCACTCAAGCGCAATACGACTTGAATGTACTGGAGAGGCAAGTGGAATACGACAGGTCTGGATGAGCGGAATATGACTCGTCTTGTTAAGTGGAATATGACTCGACCCATCAGGAGGAATACGACTGCGTATGAGGAGCTGGATAAGCTACTTACTGGTACTCTCCTCCAGTATTTTGTAAGATGTTCACTCCTCTTGGTGGTCTGGAGTGAAAAGGTCTTACTGGCCGCTGTCTTCCTTAGGTTGTCCATGTCCTTTTGGATCTTGGGTGGCAGGTAAAGGGGATATGAATGGCAAGAGGACACATAGGAGAGTGTTATCAGTCCCTGGGTAAGATGGGGTAGAGTCAGGTGCTTACTTACATAGTAGGTCGGGGCAGCTGGGCAGAAGTGGTGGTGTTGGCGGCTGGCTTTGAAGAGAATGGTATTGGATGGGTAGCTTGGTTATAATTATTTGGTACCACTACCACTCATGCAATTCGTCTTGGGGGTAATGTTGAGGAATCAGGCATAACAATGATAATGTTCCTTTGTAGGTAGGCGGCCTTAGACAACATCCGCCTCCCGACCATGGTCTCCATGCCTGGCCTGCACCAATCACATCTACAGGATTTACTGGCTGTATTAGGAACATCCGCATCAATGGTCAGGTGAGAGAGAGAGTCAGAGTCTTGAGAGACCTCTGTATATATACACATGAAACCATGAATACAAATCAATTTCCAATTATACTAGTTTATGAGACATTATTATCATTTGAAAACAAAGTTACATAATGGAAATATATTATTTATTGCGGTGTTTTCAATCCATATTATCTTGAAAAACGCATTATGCATTTTACATTCCAAAAAAGTCGAATTTCTCTATACCAATTATAATCGCATTTATGAATAAGTTTGCTATCTTCATTCTCTCCACCATTCATGTATTTCAAGCAGTGTATGTCTGCTAAACATTGGTGGTGTGAGTTATATGTCACATCTTGTGAATTATACCGCTCTAGAAACCATTCTTGTATAGCACTGGATCAAATTAATATATTATTAGAATTTTAGCGTAGCATTTATTCAGACACTTTCATCATAATGGACATTTACCAACCATACCGCAGACTCATGCTAGATATTTATCTTTCAATCTTTCAATTTCCGAATGGTAGGCTTTATTTTCGCTCAATATTCGTGTCGCCTACATTACTGAAGGTGTATTATCTTGGTTACCTGAATTACCATGGCCAGTTAATTACACAGCTGCCGACAATTTTGTTTTGGATATATCAGTAGTGTGATTCTGCCGTATGTACTTACCCCTAGCTGCGTGACCTAGGGCAGGACGTGTTGAGTGAGAACAGTCTCCCGGGCTGCCACAAATATGGCGACTGTCTGCCAATGAAAGTTCCCTGTTCAACTCTCCAAGGGTAAGTACAGTACAGTATACCAACATACATTTAATCTTATCTGCCTACTATTTTAGTCCAACGATCATATACATTTATACTCATATGCAGTGTATTTTGATTAACTATATATGTCTTGTTTTTAATAGCCGTGCCTACACATAGCATATGTCCGCAATTTTCTGTTCGATTTGTATGATTTATGCCATTGTGTTGTGGAGAAATATCTGGAGAAGAAACAAAAGGTGTATGTTGCCTTTATGGACTTGGAGAATGCCTATGACAGAGTGGATAGAGAAGGTTTGTGGAAAGTACTTAGAATATAAGGAGTAGATGGCAAGTTGCTGAAAGCAGTGAAGAGCATGTATGAGGGTGCAAAGGCAGCAGTACTTGTGGAGAGTGAGCAGAGAGAGTTCTTTGACCTGAATGTTGGTTTGAAACAGGGGTGTGTATTATATGGATGGAGTCATGAAAGAAATACTATCAAGAGCAGTGGATGTTGGTGTATCCCTGAAAAGGGAGGGAATTGAGTGGAAGCTACCTATACTGCTGTTTGCGGATGATACAGTTCTGATGAGTGATAATGAATTGGAGTTGCAGGGTCTGGTAAATGAGTTTGGAACAGTATGCGAAAAACGGAATTTGAAGGTAAATGCGGGGAAGAGCAAGGTTATGGTCTTCGAAAGGGGTGAAGTCACAGAGTGTGAGGTGAAGCTGAACAGTCAGGCTATGGAGATCGTCAACTCTTATAAGTATCTGGGCAGTGTGTTGAGTAAAGATGGGACTATGGATGAAAAAGTGTGGGAGAGGGTACAACAGGGGAAGAGGGATGTAGGAACGCTGAAAGCAGTAACAAGAAATAGGGTGGTCAGAATGGCAGTGAAGAAGTCCTTGCATGACAGTGTGGTAATCCCGACACTGACTTACGGAAGCGAAGCATGGACTTTGGTTGAGAGACTCAGACCAAGAATGAGAGCAGTGGAAATGAATTACTTAAGAAGTGCATGCGGAGTTACATGAAGGGATATACAGACTAATGAGGAAGTAAGGAGGAGGTGTGGTGTGGAGGTAGATGTGCTGGAAAGTGTGAAAAGGAATATCTTGAGATGATTCGGCCATATGGAACATATGGAAAGCGAGAGAATGACTAAGAGGGTGTACGAGAGCGAGGTGGAGGGACAGAAAGGGACAGGTAGACCGAAAGAGAGGTGGAAGGATGGAGTGAGGAAGTATATGAACGAAGGCGGTGCTGGTTGTGGGGAGGGGCTTCGACTGACTGGGGACAGAGGTGCATGGGGGCGGTTCGTTCGTGGCCACCCCTTCGGGGATCACAGCGTTAGGCAATAGATAGATAGATAGATGCCATAGTGGAGACTTCAAAACTCTTACAAGGGCCCATCAATATCAATTGAATTTCTCACTTTCTTCTTGTTGATCCTGGTTGACATCGTTAAACAAATATAAGCGTTTGAACGAGATAAAACAAAATTTGTGTCACAATTTAAGCCACTTATGCTCGTGAGTAACATGTCTTTCTATCATGATGTCAAGGTACAAAATACTTTATTATTCTTGGGGAGAGGGATCATCCGCCCTCGGATACCGTTGGGTTATAGAAAATTGCTAGTCAGCTATCTGTTCCGTTCATAATCTTAACAAACCCTGTGGTCGTTAAGCAACCACCCACTTGAAAGGAATTTGTCAAATTATGTTTGCCCAGCTAAAACTCTCTTATTCGTGTTTACTTGCTGGTCTGATTTAAGCAGTCGTAAATTCTTATACTCTAGTGGAGGTACTTAGATTATACCGGATACACATAAAAGACAGAAAAATATGAAGGACAATAAGGACAATTTCCACGGGTCCTCGCGCCTTCTGTATTTTCGCGGGAGGCCTGGATCCGGGTGAAATGGCGAATTCTCAGGATATTGGAGCGCTTATAAGTATGCCAAAAAATTGCCTTATCTAGGTTATATATATATATATCTAGCTGCAGTTGCCGTAGTTATCCTGCGTTTGGTGAAAACTAGAAATCTCTAGACTAAGTGGTTCAGTTTTTATGATGAAAATAAGTAGGTCAGTATGGCGGACGAAATCCTAGGAATCAGTGTTTACTCCTGATAATCGTCATTTACAGATACTTATAGCTCTGCAAATAAATGACCTATCCAAGTTTATATATGTACCAGAGGCACATATGGGCGTTGCCTTGCGATGGGTGAAGACTAAAACACTGAATATCGAGCGGTTATTCTGTGAGGTGCGAAATAAAACCGAGAGTTTGCGGGAAATACCGAGCTTCGTCTGAATGCGGCAACGTCGTACCGGTGACCGTGGCTATGGTCTGTCTATATTCGTTCAACAGTTTATTATTGATTATTGACTATGTATTATGTATTATGTAATAATATTGATTATATTGAATATTGATGATTGATTAGATATATTTCACCATTGTAACCATTCCTAAGTTACTGTCATCTGCTTTCATGTATCGTTTTGGACTCAGGAAAATTAATACAAGCTTTCGCAAGGCTTGCTTGCAAGCAGGAGTCGCATGACTGGCTGACTGTGTGTTCTTGTTCTTGTTCTTGTTGGTTATATCGACCACTCGCTAAGACAACAAAACTTTCTCTAGTGCAGTTTTAAGTGGATTTTAGCCTTAAAATAGCCCTTAGGCTGTTAAGAGGCCACCCGGGGCCCACAGGGGATATGGCTAATGTCCTCCTAAGAGTGCACCCAGGCATGGAGGGCTAAAGAGGGGGTCACACATTCAAGAGCAGTGAACCGAGTGAACCAGAATGCTTATTCTAGATCACTCAGGTGAAAATTACCATTAGAAGTGTCGAAAATGGCAATAGGAATGGAATGTCTTTTTAATAATTTAACATAATATCATTATAACCCCAAGACGTTGCATCAAATACTAATACATAATGCCATCTTGTTATGGCTATTGGTTCAACAGGTGTGTGGTGGGGGTGGGGGGGGGGATTTGCATTGTGTATAATTTATTGAGTTCATAAGGTCTTCATCACTTTAATATATTGACTTATAGTTGCTAATAGACAATTTTGTTTATATAGATTTTCACTTCCCCCTTCCGTTTCCTCTCCCCCTTTCCCTTACCCTCTCCGTCCTTTCTCCTGCTCTATCCCTTTCGCTTCCTCTTCTCTTCCCCTCTCACCTCCCTCTCCCCCTTCCTTTTTCTCTCCCTTCCACTTTTTTTTTTGTCTTCTATATTCCAACTACTCCCTCTCGGGCATAGGCTGATAGCCTTTACACTCTACCGCTGAAAACGGTGAGGCCCGTGAGGTCTTGCTCCAGTCTAGGGAGTGAGACATGCGAAGCTTCACGGCTCGAAGCAACTCCATCTCTGAATGTATGAATTGGTTTTTACACCATACCCGAAAGAGGATTTATGGAGCTCCGATCTTACTCTCAACCATCTGAACAATTTTACCAGCACACCTAAACTTTGTTAGATGCGGGAATAGCCTCCCAAAAATATCAAGCCCTGGTCGGGGCACGATCTCTCTACCCTTGGGTTGTGAGGCAGACACCTTACCAGTTAGACCAATAGAGATATCCCACTTGGCCTGGTCGGCTCAGGGTATTTCCGCATCCGATCTGTTTTAGGCTAGCTTTTTTTCACTGACTTTACACTACTTCACCTTCCGGGAAGCGAAAGCTCCAAACAGAGAGGAACGAACAGAGAGGAACAAGCTTGAGCCGAATCGACTAAGAGTCCGTCAGAGAGATGAACGGGAATGGTGAGTCAACTTCACTGAGTGGTACACAACACGCACCTACTAACTGCCCAGTTGGCAACTCGCTTGAGCGGCCGGCAACTCCACAACCCAACCCAAGCGAGGTATCACTACACTCCCTGCTCTCTCCTATCCCCTTCCTTGTCCTGTAGAAATTGTTTTTTACACCATACCCGAAAGAGGATTTATGGAGCTCCGATCTTACTCTCAACCATCTGAACAATTTTACCAGCACACCTAAACTTTGTTAGATGCGGGAATAGACTCCCAAAAATATCAAGCCCTGGTGGGGGCACGAACTCTCGACCCTTGGGTTGTGAGGCAGACACCTTACCAGTTAGACCAATAGAGATATCCCACTTGGCCTGGTCGGCTCAGGGTATTTCCGCATCCGATCTGTTTTAGGCTAGCCTATTTTCACTGACTTTACATGAAGCTGCTCCGCCTCTGTGCTTCACAGTCTCATCCCCAGGCTCGGACCCTCACTCTCAGAACGCCACCTATTGAGCAATTAACTCACTAGGCATTGCCCCCCTGTAGCATATTTTTGAATATGGGAATATTCATACAATGCTATTTAATCGGGGAACAATGAGGGTATTTATTCGGCATTTCGGTGTGCTGTGGTAATGCACTGATGCTAGGTACAGCACAAACTCCATCCCAATAATATCTTCCCATTGACATATTGGGATTCCAACCCGGGTCCATTGGATTACCAGTCCAGTGGCAAGACCACTCCGCCACACCTCCCCTTGTATGGTATAGCCTAATTAAGTGAATTTAGTACAGCAATAATAGTAATATATAATGCTAATTATAAGAATAATATAGCGTACTTTGATAATTTTAACATTAGTTGGAATAATTTAAAACAAAAATAGAACTACCGAAAATTATAGTAACAAAATATTTATAATACAAATACTATATAGGGTGGGTGAGCCAGGGTGGTTGACTGATGTAGCCCCACACACACAGCTGCCCAAGGTTAGCTCCTTTAATGACCGCGGTCAGGTCGAAGTACAACAATGGGTAGATTAACTTGAGTCAAAATGATGGGGACGTGAGATCTCCTTTTAAATATAAGAATGTTTTGTATAGAATGTGCGAGATGTAGAGGTACACAAACACAAACCATAGTGCTTGTAAATATAATTGTAACTGAGTTACTTATCTTTGTAAAAATAAGAGTACAAAGGAGTACAGAGGAAATCAAGCAATAGCAGTTCTAGTGCCCCTCTAGGCTGCTTGTCCTCCAAAACACTGAGGATCAAGTGTCCAAACAGAGGTTTAGATTGGGTAAGGGAAAATTGGAAAGCGAACTACTGCCCTGGAGCTAATAACCGTGACAGGATTAGGATGTTAGTAGGGGACAGATGGGTTAGTAACATAATGCGGTTATACGTGATCTTTATTATATCTGGGAAAAAGAGAGTAACGTCTTAGTAATATATATACGCAATAATCCTTGATTAATCTGAGGGGGGAATAAAATATAGTTATTCGTTTACAAACGCAGTCAGTCGCGGGTTTGAGGCAAGATATTTGTCTAAGCGAAGTTTGAAGAATCAATGGTGTTGAATAAATCACTCAATCCTCTATGACCTTAACACCACCCTGGCTGAAGAAGGAAACATGGCTACGGGGGAAACCCAGGAGCATGGGAAATTCCAGAGCTAGCCCACCTGTGCCTCTCCCTCTGATCTTGTCGCTTCCTAGGGCCCCAGGGCGGGACCATCATAATGACCAGCAACCTAGTGAGGAGCAACGTGACCTTATAGCCTGGATTAAGCGGACCAAAATTTGATTACCTCTTCGGCAATGATACAGACGACAGCTCACAAGCTTAATGCCTATGCTCTCTCTCTGGTTGAATATGTGAGGTTAAGGTCTGAGAATCACGACCGCCGACGTGAGAAACTCCATCCTTCTGGTTACAAGGTACCCTAACCCCATTTGAGTAGCTCATTCAGGTTAAGCCTGGGAAAACTGGCGCTGATGTGAGTAGATCAATCAAAACTGTTGGTTGCAGATACCTAACCCCAGTCTTGAGTACCGGTAACTCATTCAGGTAGGCATGAGCATCTCGGTCACTGACGTGATTGCAGTTTGTTCCTCTGATTACAAGGTACCGTAACCCCTGTCTTGAGTATCTCATTCGGGTTTAGCCTGGGGAATCCAGCACTGATGTGAGTAGCTCCATCAACACTGTTAGTTGCGGATAACTAACCCCCGTTTTGAGTATTTCATTCGGGTATTCCTGATCGTCTTATTCCACTGACATGAATGGATCCTTCACTTTGGTTATGAGGTAACCTAACTCTGTCTTAAGTACCTCAGTTGTGTTAAACTTAAGAATTTCAGCAATGGCATGAGCAGCTCTGCCAACTTATAGTCAGTAATTCAACCCCGTTATTACTCCCAGTCTATGAAGCAGCCCAGAGAAAGAGCCACTGACACTCGCAGATCCAGACAAAACGATCACACGATGTCCGGCCGGAACACCTATGGACGGACGCAATAGTTATACTTGTCTCTGGCTTTCAGAGTCCCTTGATAGGCTCCAAGAAGAGGAATAATTAAAAACACTTCCACCCTATCTAAAAATATGCCATCATAGAACTTAACCTGAACGGCTCCGTTAATAATAATAATGAATTGCCTCCCACAACATCCACTCAGCACACTATTAGTTATTGTTCCAGCTACCACATCCCCATTGAGATTTAATCCAACTAATATTACACTTGCCTTCTTGGGGTAACACATTGTATATATTTATTTCTGTTCTTAACCCTCTCACGCTTGGAACCGCAACTCGCACACCTTGTTCGATAAATGCCTATATATTAATACTCGCATACAATCAAATATTAGAAGGGACTTTGGATATATTTTATTTTCTTCCTCATACCATGAGCTGTGCATATCACTATATTTTATAGTTCTAAAACATCTTAGAACAAAATAACACGAGAATGATGCACAGTTGTACGAGTCTGGGAAATGTGAGTGTATACACTTGTGCTATCATATTCATATAAACAAAAAACTATTGATGATAATCAAATTCTGATGGCAGTTTTAGAGAGTGTGTAACAAATATTTGTTATTTCATATTGGTGTTGATGAAACTTTTATTTATGGCATTGCAGTCAAAGGGTGTTGGAAAACACAAAATGTCAGCATGCATTAATCATAAATTAGTATTTGTTGTAGGTTCTTCTAGAGTAATATTGTAAATCAACCTTTCTTTTCTACTCAGATGTAATAGATTATACTTAGCAATTATTGTTGTTAAACATTGGTGTAAAGTGAATATTTCGGTTGTGCATGCATAATTTTTCGCTGCCAAGGACGAATATTCATTTTATTAATTTGCATAAAAAAACTTCTGATAATAAATACAGTCTGATGACACATTTGAAATGAACATGAAAAATGTTTCTAATTTCATATTATACAGTAAACCCTCTTTAACTTGGACTTTTTTTTACTCGTAACCCCGCACGCACTTCTCGGAATGGCATCGGCATGTCGGAAAGGTCCCCATATATCTCAACAAATTTCCTAGTTTGACGAAGTTGATGGGATTTGTCCGAGGTCGGAGCTGGGGCAGGGGGAGGGAGGGCAGCAACAAAATGGATTACAATGTTATAGTCTTCATCATTCACAAGATAACAGTGAATGCTGCCTTCTCATATATAGGTAAACTAGGTTAGGCCACTTCTTTATACTATTAAACAACAATTATTGTACTGCATGTACGTACCACAAGCAGGCTGTGACTACTGGCCATACACACCCGTATCTCGCTTCCCACATCTATCACTCACCAGTACGTTTCACCATGCTTGATCCATCTCGTTTATGTTCGTTTAGTCAGATAACTTTTAAATTTACCTTGCACCTCTCTGTTATAGTTCTTAAAGCTAGCACATGCTAAGCCAGCTAAGGATAGCCCAATAAGGCCGATTAGGCGTATTTCCATTGGGGTCCTGTACTACTAGCCCATCCCCTTGCTCATGAGGGACGGTAATGACTCAGTGCTTGTGAAAAATCTTTAATGCGCCGAGCGTGGGCGCGATCCTGGGCCTTCTGGGTGGAAGTCCAAGACGCTAGTCACTACACCAGCGAGCCACTGTTTTACCAAATTTCACGTGTATGTACTTAGAATAATTCTGTAGTATGAATATTCAGGTATGTACGAATAAACAGGAGAGGGCAGGGGTAGGGCGCCACCAACACCATCTATTGTTTTGTTATGTAAACAAACGTTCTCTCACTATTTTATATAAAATTGTAGCCCTATAATTTTACCCATTACCTACTGTAGTAAGTATCTATTTAACTGCCTTGTATGTAAGTAAAGCTTTGCATATTAATTTGCTAATAAACAATATTGTTTACTAACTAACCTGCGTACAGGGACGAACGCCGACGCCATTTTGTTAAACAAACTTTTTTGGGGGGTTATTCATATTAAATTCCAGCCAATTTTGTACCAAATTTAAGTGCATTCATTTATCTTTTCCCCCTAGATATATTCCTGACTTTTTCTCCTCAGACTGACTTTACTTTAAGTTAAGGGTGGTATTTGTACAAACTAACCTAGCCTAACCCAACCTGCCAAGCTTTTAACCTAACCCAAACCTAACCTAGCCTATAGCCAGCCAATCTGTGTTTCTTATTAACTCTAGTAGATATTGTATTTAGTATTCTACTGTAGCTATATATATCTGTAATTTTAGTTGTTGCTTGCATGATCTTGTAGTAACCTTTGACTGATACACTGTTTTTTTTATCTAAAAAGACTACTGCTTTCCTAGGCTACAGCGACACCAGGGCCATCTGTTGATACAGTATATTAACCCGTTGTGTGCAGTCACACTTTATTTGTATATAATCTTTATTTGGTGAATTGTATATTTAGTTACATATTCTGTTATATATATATTTGTTTAAGGTTAGGTTATCACCCCTGGTGGCCTGTTTCTGTTTATATAAAAACAAAATTGTTTTCGGTTAGCTATCACTGCGTATTTAAATTTGTATAATTTTCGGTTAGGCTATCACCGCTGATAACCTATTTCTGCGTATTTCAATATTTTTGTTTTTGGTTAAGCCTATTTAAGTAAGTGAAGCTACCTGAAGTGAGTGAAGTGTTTTTAAAGTGAATGAAGTGTTTTTAAGTGAGTGAAGTGATCTGAAGAGAGTGACTGTCACCATGCCTCGTGCCTGTACAAACTGAGCCGGTAGGTTTGGTGCTTCCATGTTTGCTCCTGCCGATCTACAAGTCTGCCGACTCTGCCAGCAACGAGAGGATTTGACAGCGAAATTGGATGAAGCCCACAACAAGAACCACCATGAAGCTGGAATCACTCCAAGAGTTTGTAACACTCAACGTTGGAGTATCACTAACTCCAATTGTCACCGTTTCAACTCCAGCTGCCACCACCTCCCCAACGTCATTTGCCAACAATCCAACACCTGCAGTAGCCACTGCAGCAGATGCTTCCGATGAACCTGAGCTGACATCTAACCAGGACAGCTGCCCTGTTCACCTTAGTCTCTCCCCCATTCCTCGTGCAAGAAGCCTGCTAACACAAACAGTGCCAACCCCTCGCCCCCGTTCTAACCACTCCTCTCCCCGAACTTTACGCAGAGTCTCGCCACCACAGGTTTCCGGATTTACACCAGTGAGGAACGGTGAACGACCAACGCAGAAAAGGTCTCATCTACCAGTCACAATGTCAAACAGATTTGAGATCTTGATAGAGATGGAAGACGAACCAGAAGAGACCAGGCTCGTTGGGGATTCCATCCTACGAGGACAGGTCATAGAGTTCTGTGACAGAGTCCCAAATCGACGAAAGAGATTTTGCATCCCAGGAGCTGGACTGGACGACATTGTGGAAGCCTTCGAAGATACCACAAAGGATGCAAACGAAAATACCCTTTTTATCATCCATGCTGGGCTCAAATGACATCATGCACACCAGATCCGAAGAGCTGATGGAGAAATATCGCAAGATGATCCAGCACTACAAAAACAAGTCAAGGAATATCATCATCTCAAGCTTTCTCCCCAAGATCGATGCACCTGACAAATTCTATGACAAGGCCTAGCACAGACAGCCGACTAAAATCTTTGTGTCTGAAGGAAGAATTTGTATTTATCAACCTCTGGGATAATTTCTCTACTCTGTACCGCAAGGATGGCACTCATCTAAACCTTGTGGGTCCAGCACGCATGGGTCGTCTCCTACACGAAGCAGTCCACAGCCATGGATCAAAAAAAGCTATTCGAGAAGAAGAAGCAGCAGCGACATAAATCATCCAATGGCAAGCAAAAAACCGAGGCAACCGAGGACCGTCAGCGTTGAGGACCGAGGACAGCGAGGACCGAGGACAGCCATGAACATAAATGTAGATCCGACCAGAACCAAAAATGTTATTAAAGAGAATTCCGGGAGTTCTAAAGTCACCAATTTAAAGGTTTTCTATGCAAACGCTCGTAGCATACGCAATACATTTTCAGATTTAGAGGAACTACTGTAGTGTTTACAGAAAATTATGACATAATTGGTATAACAAAATCTTGGCTCAATGTAGAAGACAGAGACATTTTAGAAGAGTATTCACTTCCCGGTTATGTAATGTTTGAGAAAAGCCGAATAAATAAAAATGGTGGTGGCGTTTTACTTTTTATCAAAGACAGTCTTAACCCGACCCTCTTGTCAAAACCTCAAATTGTGAACGTCGACACATCATATGTGCTAATAAAGAATAATAAAGGTACAAAAGTAATACTTGCATTAATATACAGACCTCCAGCTCAATCAATTCAAACTGGCCGAGAAATTTACGAACAAATTGCAGATGTAAGTAGCTCATAAGATACCGTAATTTTTGGCGACTTTAAATTACCTGTGACCAAGTGGGACGATACTCTTACTTCACACTCCGGACATGGCTTGTATGTGAACTTGTAAGAGAGTTCGCTCTATCAATTTGTTTGATCGCCGACCCGTGGTAATAACATTCTTGACCTTGTACTTGTAACAAAAGAAGAATTAATAGAGAATTTGAATGTTGGTGATGAATTCAGTAACAGCGACCATCGTACGATTACTTTCAGTTTAAAGTTTACTAGTAATGAACCAAATAGCAGCATCGTAAAAGTCCCTAATTTCCAAAGAGCAAACTTCCGTAAACTTAGAGCTATGTTTAACGATACTGACTGGAGCTTTCTAAATAACAATAACGACATAAATACATCTTGGGAATTAATTGCAACCACTTACCTAAAAGCAGTGCAAGACTGCATACCATCGAAAATACGGCGTACAGGCCATAATGATCAGCCCAAATGGTGGAATAAAGAGATTGCAGACAGTTTACTTGCTAAAAAGATTGCTAATGATAGAATAAAATCCTCACAAAATGACAAAGAACGGGTGAAATTTGTAGAACTACGACGCAAAGCCAAAAAGTTAATTAAGCAAAGTAAAAAGACTCTGGAGTTACATGTTGCGAATCAAAGTAATACAAACCCGAAAGAATTCTTCAGTTATATCAGAAAGAAAAAAGTAATTACTTCAACTGTTGGACCGTTAGTCGATGAAAATGGAAAATACACCAAAGACGAAATACAAATGAGTAATGCCCTCAATACCTTCTTTGCATCAGTTTTTACAACAGAAGACCTCAGTGATATTCATACAGCATCGCCAATTCCAATTGATAATTCTAATGTTATAAGCAATATCACAATTACAGAGAGAGAAGTATTGAAATGTTTAGATAAACTCAAAGTAAATAAAACACCTGGACCTGATACAATCTCACCTAGAGTTGTTGTTCTTGTTGTTCCCCAGGCTGTCTGGTCGAACAGCCCCAAGGTCTCGAGCAAGGCCAAGGCCATAAACGAGCGCTCCCACAAAATCCTCCCTGCTTACCACTAATAAAGCCCGGGTGACCGAAGCCACTCCAAGGCAGGGAGATGAGGAGGGTGCGGAAACGCCCGGGAAACCAAATCCCCACCCAAGGCCCTGTGCCCGTCAGCAATTATGAAGGGAATGTTGAGGGGCAAAGGAAAAATGTGAAGCTCCCAATATGCCAACGGAGGTCAATCCACGAAAAAAACGCCGTCACTTGAGATCTATAAAATATATAAGTAAAAGGAACAGTCAGAGTAAACAATTGGTATGGCAGAGATAGCTCAGCTCTCACTCTGATAGACCAGCCCATCACCACATGACTTGAACCCAATCCTCTCAGCAACAGCTAAGAAAGACCCTAGAAAGCCACCTTTGGCGGGGGGATAGCTCCCCTATTTCAACTCCTTTGGGTGTTGGGCACCCGCCTAGAGTTCTAAAGGAAGCTAAGGATGAGCTCTCCAAACCACTGACATTGCTATTCAATAAATCCTTGCAGTCTGGAACTATGCCTGAGCAATGGAAGCTAGCCAACGTAACACCGATATTAAAAAAAGGCAGCAAGTCCAACCCAGTAACTATCTTCCAATTAGCTTAATCTCAGTTGTATGTAAAATGCTAGAAACACTCATAAGAGACAGACTCGTAAATCACTTAGAGGAAAATAACATATGTAAAGATACTCAACACGGCTTTCGTAACAAACGTTCCTGCTTAACAAACCTCTTAGACTTCTTCCACGATATCCTCAACCTATATGATGAGAGTAAAGCTGTAAATATTATATACCTTGATTTTCAAAAGGCCTTTGACAAAGTTCTAATACTAAGAGCGCATGGAATATAAGATACACGTAAATACTGTGAACACCCCTGACAGGTCTTATTTTAAGTTAATTAGGATCATCAGGGTACGCATATCGGTTATAAATGTTCACAGAGTGTATTACATGTCGTGTCTCTAAGGAAACTCCCTTTAATTTATGTTTCCTGGTTTCACACCCAGTTTAAACATTTAACTTGAATTCATCGTAATTCCATTTTGGCTATATCGCGTTAATATTTATATGTAGAGGGCTTTGATCTTTTCTACAAGACGAATCTTTGATTGCTCAGTTCCCGGAACTGCCATTATTAAATCTAACCATATACGTTAGTAAAGAATTAAAACCTCTTCCCTTATTTATAACTCATTAGTTATTTGTCCTTCAACTGGTATTTATATATAATTTATTTGGTCTATTTGAGACGTCGTGAGCTCAGTATTTTGACCCTACACCGCATCACCATTTTACCACGCGCTAACCTTGACCTTTAGGATATCCACTGTCCTTTGAGACTAGCCGCTCTGTTAGCATTAATGCGATAGTTATTTATTCATCACTTGTTACTCAATTGTGATTTATCTATTATTCGTGTAAATTGATTATGCATTATCCATACTTCAAGAATAATATTTTTCCTTCTTGAAGTAGGCTAGAGAGTATTTTTCCCAATAGATATCACTCAACCTAATAACCATTCATGTGTTATGCCAAGTGCCCTGATCCAAAGTGAAATAAAAACTTGTGAACCCCAACCGTGTATTCTGTATGATTGGTAGAGATTGAGGAGATTTTGAAATTGTATATCCGGAGTAAGCTGTGCTCCTCCTGAGTTTGTAGTTCTTAAAAAGCTTTCCTAGAGTGGAAAAAGTTAACTAAGATACACGGGCATATATTATTGCCCGGCATAACAATTGCAATGACAAATTTATTTCAGCTGATGATAAACTGAACACATCAACAAAGAAATCTTGATTGGTAATGAAAAATATGAAACTACTTTGTCTCTGCGTCATATTAATGATGAGCTTTCATAATTACCAATACATATCACTACAAAATTCCCGTAATAGTTAATTAATCAAGATTGAGATATGTGAAATTAACGTCAGCTGGAAAAATAACAGATTATAGTGGGATTTTTTTTTTTTTTTTTTTTTTTTGTAATGTCTCAACCTCGGTACTGTAAGCCGTTCAGTAGCCTATAACTCTTACAAGGTCCCGAGATTATTGACTGAAGCTTCGAGATGGGTGCTTCATATATATGTCGCATTAGATGGTCTCAATGGAATTCATTTTTTTTTTTTTTTTTTTTTTTTTAAGAGACAATGAACGGAGGAAGGAAAAACACAGATAAAACAAAAAGGTTCATGTGCCTAAAGGCATCCTCCATTCATAAAATGTTTGTAACAACTGGATTTAAACTTTTGTAGATTGTAAGTTTGTGGAAAGCAACTCGAGGGAAGTGAATTCCAAAGAGTAGTAGTTCTAGGGATAAATGAATTTTGATAAGCAGAAGTTCTGCATTGTGGAGGAGAAAGTGTAAATTCATGGGCGCTCTCAGCTGCCCTAGTTCTATGGGGAAAGATGTGGAGAGGCGGCACAATTGAAGCATGTTCCTCGGAACAATTGCTGTGAAAATATCTGTTGAATAATGCAAGGGATGCAACGTTTCTTCGTATGGATAATGTAGGAAGGTCCTGTGTGATTGCAGGGTTATTGATTAATCTAAAAGCTTTATTTTGAATTTTGTCCAACTGCCTCAATGCACCCACTCCACTTCCACTCCACAGAGGTGAACAGTAATCCATCTGAGAACGCACATGACTTTTATATATTACGGCCAACTGCTCGCCAGTGAAGAATTCTCGAACTCTGTACAGGAATCCCAGTTTTTTAGAGGCATTCTTAGCAATGATTCTAACATAATGAGTCCAGCTCAAGTTAGTAGTTAATGTTACACCGAGAATGTCAATACTAGGGGAAGTGGGAATATTTACATCATTAACAAATATATGGGAGTCAGTGAGATTCTGTCGGTTAGAAAATTGAATGTACTTGGTTTTCTGTGTATTAAAGGAAACTAGATTCTTTTGTCCCCATTCATTAATTCTAGAAAGGTCCTGGTTCAGAGAAATTGCAGTGTTTATTTTTGAATTTATAAGATCGGGTTGGGTGAAAGAATTGGTAAATGTGAAGGAACTGTGGAGTGTTGAGTCATCTGCGTAGGAATGTATTGGATTATGATGGTAGATATGAGATCATTGATATGAATGAGGAACAGAGTTGGGGCCAAAACTGATCCCTGGGGAACACCAGCATTTATTGAGTGAAATTGAGAATAAAGGCCATCTACCATTACACATATTTTTCTGTTATGAAGATAAGAAAAATTAGTGGAACTAATGATGCAAGGCCGTAGTGTGACATCTTCGACAAAAAGGATTGATGCCAGACTCTATCAAATGCCTTTGATATATCCAGTGCTATTGTATGTGTTTCACCATGTTGGTCTGTAGCTTGGTTGATTTGATGGGTAAGAAGGCAAAGCATGTCTGCAGTTGATCGACATCGTCTAAAACCATATTGCCTATCACTGATTAATTTATTATTCTCAAGATGCTTAATTATGTGATTATTTAATATAATTTCAAAGACTTTACCAAGAGTGGAAGTTATAGCTATTGGTCTGTAGTTTGATGGATCTGAAGAGGCACCTTTTTTAGGAACTGGATGGATGTTTGCTTCTTTCCAGGGTACTGGGAAGCATGAGGTATGAGTACACAGACGGAAAAATTTTGCCAATACAGGAGCGAACACCAAGGAGCAATTCTTAAGTACTATTGGAGGAATTTCATCTGGACCAGTAGCCTTATCTACGGAGAGATTCTGCAAAATAGTTTTGACATGTCTGGTGTGGATCTTAAGTGAGGGAATTTCAGACGAAATAAAATTAAGTACAGGGACATCTTGATTTATTTCATCTAAGGTGGAGTTGGTGGAGGAAATATCCGCAAGAAGGTTAGCTTTACCTCGTGGGTCACTTACAAGATTGCCAGTCGGAGATTTTAATGGTGGAATGGATGAAGCAGTAGTGAAGTTGGATTTGAATGAGTTAAGAGTAGACCAAAATATTTTGTTATCATTTGGATTATTTAGAAGTTTATTTGCCTGGTTGTGGAGAAAGTTTGATTTAGTTAGGTTTAATACAGTTTTGGCATGATTTCTGATGTTTCTAAAGTAATTAAAGGCTTCATGTGTTTTTGATCTTGTGTATGCATTGTAGGCTATTGCTTTCTGTTCAGTTACTCTAGCACAATTATGGTCAAACCATTTAGGTGAATTAGATCTTTCACTGTACTTTTGATGAGGAATAAAAGTTTCCATTCCAATTTTTACAAAATCTTGTATGTGGCTCAAGGTGGAGTGTGCATCATTAGAAAAGAAAGAGGTCCAGGGAATATCAATAAAGAAACCTTGAAGACCCTCCCAGTCTGCCCTATCGTAATGCCATTTGTTTCCTTTCTGCCAAACTAGATAATGATACTTTATTTATACACGTCACTGATTTTGTAGAGAGCAGCTATGGGATCGTTCACAGCATCTTCGAATATGGTCTAGCTATGAATTGGTGACGATATAGGGGGTATTTTCTTGACGTGTCGGTGTAGTCAGTGTAATTATTGTAGAACTGCAGGAACGATCAGATCCCCTCGGAAAAAACCCTGACGTTCATCGTGGATTCGATCTGAGGTCCTTTTGGTCTGCAGTCCACGATGGTCCTCTGGTTAATGGTATGTCATTGTATAACAGTATGTGGTCCAAGTTACCTACACATTCCAGACAATAGGTAAACAAAAGTGATGACAAACATGCATTTCAGGGTGAATGCGATGTTAAGATCCTGTATAGGCCTGATGGATAATAGTTGTACAATTGTGTTTGTATTGTTATATATTTCGTAAAGGAATATTAATGATGCTTGGAAATGAGACGATTGTATGTTTTATATTTTGTTCAACCAATTGAAGCTTTGTGATGCAATTAGTTTACAAGATAGCTTTAGATAATACCGAAATTAACTTGTTTCACATCTCCATGCTTGAGACAAGTACCACAGTATTAAATATCCCTTTCAATATATATTTTTTTTTTTTTTTTTTTTTTTTTTTTTTTTCCTATATTCCAACTTACTTCCTCTCGGGCATAGGCTGAGAGCCTTAACATTCACCGCTTTACAATGAACAGTGAAGCCCGTGAGGTCTTGTTCCAGTCTAGGGAGTGAGACATGTGAAGCACGTAGAGTACAACGAGCACCTGCCATCTTGCCTTCACATGAGGCACGGTGCTCACTCATGGCCCAAAACGACCCCCATCTCTGAAGCCACCTCGTTCCCGTGCTTCACTGTCTCACCCCTACACTCGGACTCTCACACTTACACACACACAACGCCACCTGTTGAGCAGATAACTCACCAGGCATTGCACCCCTGTAGCATTTTTTGAATATGGGAATATTCATACAGTGCTATTTAATCAGGGAACAATGAGGGTATTTTATTGACGGTTCGGTGGGCTTGTGTAATGCACTGATACTAGGTTACAGCACAAATTCCATCCCAATAATATCTTCCCATTGATACATCGGGATTTGAACCCGGGACCTTTGGATTACCAGGCCAGTGGCAAGACCACTCCACCACACCTCCCCCTGGTGATAAACATGTATTCAAATCATACAGTAAAAACATTTCTGAGCCATGGGATATATATATATACTTTATATATATATATATATATATATATATATATATATATATATAATTATGTAATCTACTTGCCTTTCGCGTATGGGTTTTGAAGGTGTGTGGGGAGCAGTGGAGTGGTGGGCTGCGAGTGTGGTGCAGGGTGGAGTGGACCAGCATGTGACCAGAAGACCCAGCCTGTATCTTTTGACGCAAATAGTTACGTCAAGGTGGCTCTCAATAACGTACCGTCACCCAACACCACCTCACTCCAACTGAGGTAGATATTAAGTGTAGGCATTACATTAATCTCTACTCCTTCTGGCTAAATATTACTCCACCCACCTTCATAGTACGGTATATAACACAATACTGTGTGAAACTTCAATCACCCTGAACAGGGCTCAAGATGAGCCAACAGTATCGTGCAATTACATTTTTTTTTTTTTTTATTTATGTTGTTGTTTTCAGTATGTCGGTTTACTTTTCCAAGCTTGTGTTCACAGCACTGCCAATTATTCACTTTATATAGAAACACGTATAATAATTATGGTACAAAACAGTTGACCGGATGACTTACCTTTTTCCGTTATTTGTGTATGGTAGTAGCAGCAATAGAATTGTACGACTGACTTATGGGAGCTATTTGCTATAGGACAGTTACACACTCGTTGTATTAACTACTGCACAAAATAGGCAATTTAACATATATTACTTCCATATAATAGTTACAGAGTGGGTCATAGCTTATAAGATACAGATAAATTATCTAATTTGAGCACATTGCAGAAAGATTAGAAAGATTGGTTGACCACGGCCAACTATAATATCATTAATACTAAAATATTTAAATACCATTGTGGAGTATAGCATTTTTTTAGGCTATATATCCAATGATATCCGACAACGGAATTTGATATTCCATTATCAGTCAAAGGATATTGAGTCCCTTTTTCCACGGTTCAACAATATATAGTTATCAGATAACTTGGACGCTGATATAACATGTCAAGGATTTACAAATACATATGCTAATAGATTATGTGAAGCGAATCGTGTTTTATATACAGATTATATAAGGTTCCTCTCATTTGTCCTTTCATTGTTTAACAAATGTTGTCTATAGTATAGACAATTCATTCGTTGTCCATTCACATGGAAATAATAATATCAATAATATACAAAATATGATGGACCACAAGTTGAAATTGCTTATATACTTTGTATTTCCTTTAAACCAAACTTGGGTCATTATCTAGGCACGTCTCGTCTCGTATTTAAAACCAGCTAAGATTGAAAGGAGTTTAAATCACGTATGACTATTTATGACATATACGCCATTATTATGCATCACTTTGTAAGCATCATTTCTGTATTCAAAATTTGCTTGAGCTACAATTTGTTTGAATAATGTTGGTGAAATTTCATGTCTAACCTGCAGTCAAATCAAAGCTGCCAATATAACTGACGTGCTGACCTTTTTGTTGATTTAAATGTTATTGATATGAATAATATATAATAAGAATAATAGTTACTTATGTCCCCGAGTATTTAGGTTCCGCACATGGGAGTCGTCCGGGCAACTTGTGTCAGTAAGCTCTGAACACGGGCGAGATCGTTTTCTGCTGCAGCTGGTTAATGGTCGAGTGTGTGTGCTGCTTCTACTCCAGCCACGACCACCTGTACATCTCTGTCTCTCTCACCTCCACCTGGCAGATGGTACATGGCACACCGTCACAACTAACAGGTATTATCGCCTGTGACATATATTGAAATGCTGTTTTCATTTTGACATGGAAGACCATCAATGCCTTCCTATTTTCCATAAAATGTATCTCACAAAAATATATACCAACTCTGTACAACCTTCTCCTTGGCTTAATAAATGTTTACAGTCCAGATGTACTAGCCACAAGAATATGTAAATACAGCATTAATATCCCTATACCTATACATAATTCTATGTATATGTGTATCCAGGTATGGAGAGTGGGTTGAGGTTCTGGCTGACGAAGGTGATGGTCTGTACTACAACGCCACATCGACCCCAACTTCATCCCTCGGTTGGACAGTGCCCCTTCTCATAGATCACCATGAGGGAGTCCATGTTGGGGGATGGCCGGAGTATGTGGGCGTCAGTCTCAACAGAGTCATCGATGATTTCAGAGATGGTATATTGGGTATTCGTTCGCTTATTCTTTTATATATAGGGTGTCCCGAAATAGACGTGCCAAACTTCAAGATAAGATTATATAAATGATTCTAAGCATAAACTGTTGTATAACAAAAATATAATTCTCAACCATTTAAGAGGTATTAAAGGTGTTATACAGGGTATCTCAGGAGGAAAGGTCATATCTTTGGGAAATGATAAAAGAAGGTATTTTAAGCCCAAAATATTCCATAAAAAGTATCAAAATATCAACTGGTTTAAAGATATTGCATGTTGAAAATGGTATTTTCCTATGTATTGCCCCATAAGGCTGGCCTAGCTGTCTTAGTGCCCGCCACACCTCCATCTAACTGCAATTATTATACCATGTTATTATAAAGATAACAAATTGGAATTTTGCTTATAGAACATTTTCTGCTTAGCATATTTTTCCTAACCTTTCATCA
The DNA here is from genome assembly GCA_032716605.1 of Paralithodes platypus. Classification (NCBI taxonomy): domain Eukaryota; kingdom Metazoa; phylum Arthropoda; class Malacostraca; order Decapoda; family Lithodidae; genus Paralithodes; species Paralithodes platypus. Next base: position 14,617,885 of record CM064539.1, read on the forward strand.
ATAATAAATGCACTGAACTATCCAACTCTACCTATTCCCAAGCTTTCTGGCATCTAGCCAAACACCTCTCCAACAACTTTTCTTCTTCGTCTTTCCCTCCCCTTTTCCACTCTAATGGCACAACCATCACTTTTTCCTCTGACAAAGTTTAACTCTTTGCTCAAACTTTTGCCAGAAACTCCACCTTGGATGATTCCGGTGCAATTCCTCCCTCTCCACCCCCCTCTCTCCTACTTAGGCCTAATATCCTAATCTCTTCTAAAGATGCACTTTCTATCCTCTCTGGGCTTAATACTAAGAAGGCGTACAGTCCAGACGGTGTTCCTCCTGTTGTATTTAAAAACTGTGCTTCCGTGCTGACCCCCTGCCTAGGCAAACTCTTTCGTCTCTGTCTCTCCTCTAACGTCTTTCCTTCTTGCTGGAAGTTTGCTCTCATTCAACCTGTCCCAAAGAAGGGTGATCGCTCTCAATCCTCTAACTATCGTCCAATTGCTCTCATCTCTTGTATCTCTAAAGTTTTTGAAACTATTCTTGCTTCCAAATTTCTTAAGTATTTCTTTTCTCATAATTTGCTTTCAGATCGCCAGTATGG